>APFE031311630.1:153092-178797 GCA_000404065.3 Pinus taeda | reverse complement strand
AGGCAATTTATTAATAAAGAATGAAAATTTACATAAGCTTCTCTCTCATGCACGGTTAACCTACAAATGACCCTCCATGCGCTTTAAATAGAATTCATGGACCAATCGGGTGTCAAGCCACGGATCAAGTGTCGGTAATACCGAGGAGAGAAGGAACCGTCGGATCACTACATATCGTGACCGTCGGATTGTAAGTTACAAAATGTACAACGGTAAAGAAACACACTTTACCTAACTCTATACCTAACTCTATACTAGACCAAGTTGAACTTAACTATTCCTATGTGTCGGAATATCCTAACAATAATTTTATAACTCATGTATAGGTGAGAAGAGACACAATTAACCCACAAATTTCTTTGATGCAATCAAAAGCATGAGAAAGTAGACAATCTTCTTTTTGAATAATATCTTATGGAAATCTTGTTCGGTCAAGTAGACAATCTTACTTTTTGAATAATATCTTATGGAAATCCAATTCGGTCAAATGTCATAAAAGTAGCAGGAACATTATCTCAAAACACAATTAACCCTCAAATTTCTTTGATACAATTGAAAGCATGAGAAAGAAGACAATCTTAATTTTTGAATAATATCTTATGGAAATCCAGTTCGGTCAAATGTCGTAAAAGTAGCAGGAACATTATCTTTGTGAACACAACCCACCCATTTATAAAGAGTCAAATGATAAACGTTTGTAGCAAAAATCTATGTAAGACAATCTTACTTTTTGAATAATATCTTATGGAAATCCAGTTCAGTTAAATGACATAGAAGTAGAAGGAACATTATCTCCATGAGCACAACCCACCCATTTATAAAAAGTCAAATGATTAATGTTTGTAGGAAAAATCCATGTAGA
This sequence comes from Pinus taeda, assembly GCA_000404065.3. Classification (NCBI taxonomy): domain Eukaryota; kingdom Viridiplantae; phylum Streptophyta; class Pinopsida; order Pinales; family Pinaceae; genus Pinus; species Pinus taeda. Next base: position 177,935 of record APFE031311630.1, on the reverse strand, counting down.
AAGAAACCTTAGAGAATATTTGTCCTTCCAGTGTCTTTGTTCTTATGATGTTGGATTTGAATAAAGATATTAGCCGGAACATTATCTCTATGAGCACAACCCACCCATTTATAAAAGGTCAAATGATAAATGTTTGTAGGAAAAATCTATGTAGCAAGAAACCTCAGAGAATATTTATCCTTCTAGTGTCTTTGTTCTTATGATGTTGCCTTTGAATAGACATATTTTCCTCTAATATCACTGCTAGCTGGAGTGCCTTTGACAATTCAAGTTTGTACAGGCAAGGATTGGTCATTTCATTTTCTTTATTGGCCAATTAACAATAAGATGTATGTGCTAGAAGGAGTGACACCATGTATTCAGCTAAAGAAAAAGAGAGGAAAAAGTACTACTTCTTTATATTAATATATATAAAAAAATACATAGGCATCTTATCACTTCTTTCTTTACAGGCCATCTTCAATTCTCCAGAACTAAGCATTTTCTGCACTGAATATCTCATACATTTCCTGCACTAATTATCTCATTATCCAACTTTATTAATGTTCCGATAATACTTTACAAATACTCCAAAGACGTATACATAATCCTTATAGTATGCTTCAAAATCCAAAATCTTCTATGAGTAATTAATGTCGATAATACTTTATATATACTCCAGATAATACTTTACATATACTCCAAAGACGTATACATAATCCTTATAGTATGCTTCGAAATCCAAAATCTTCTATGAGTAATTAATGTTGCTTGCATTAAGCATGATACTTTGTTCAAAAATCGAAAAAAAAGCTTATGAGGTTGTCTTTTTAAGCAATCTAAGTTTAGTTATCGAAATAATGGATAAAATTTTAAGCAATCTAAGTTTAGATATCAAAATAATGGATAAAATTTTATGCAATCTAAGTTTAGTTATCAAAATAATGGATAAAATTGTATGCAATCTAAGTTTAACTATCAAATAATGGATAAAATTCAAACTCCCATTATTAGAATCTTTATCAATCATCACTCCCAAACTATTAAAATTTCCAAACCAACAATTCTTCTCTGTCTATTTATTTATTAGGTTGAAGAAATTTATTTAAAATAGATGGATATTTAACAAAAAATATAAATGATTATAACTATATCATCACTCCCAAACCATTAAAATTCTCCAAATCAACAATTCGTCTCTATCTATTTATTTAATAAGTTGAAGAAATTTATTTGAAATAGTTGGATATTTAACAAAAAATATAAATGATTATAACTAATTTTAAATCAGAATCTTTATTAATCATCACTCCCAAACTATTAAAACCAACAATTCTACAAACCAACAATTCTATTTATTTAATAAGTTGAAGAAATGTATTAAAATAATTGATTATAACTAATTCTAAATCGGAATCTTTAATCATCATCACTGGCAAACAATTAAAATTATGCAAACTAACAATTCTTCTCTATCTATTTATTTCATCAGTTGAAGAAATTTATTTAAAATAGTTGGATATTTAAAAAGAAAATATAAATGATTATAACTAATTTTAATTTCTTTATTAATCATCACTAATTCTATTTATTTAATAAGTTGAAGAAATGTATTTAAAATAATTGATTATAAATAATTTTAAATCGGAATCTTTAATCATCATCACTCCCAAACAATTAAAATTATGCAAACCAACAATTCTTCTCTATCTATTTATTTCATAAGTTGAAGAAATTTATTTAAAATAGTTGGATATTTAACAGAAAATATAAATGATTATAACTAATTTTAATTTCTTTATTAATCATCACTAAACTATTAAAATTCTCCAAACCAACAATTCTTCTTTATCTATTTATTTAATAAGTTGAAGAAATTTATTTAAAATAGTTGGATATTTAATAGAAAATATAAATGATTGTAACTAATTTTAATTTCTTTATTAATCATCACTAAACTATTAAAATTCTCCAAACCAACAATTCTTCTTTATCTATTTATTTAATAAGTTGAAGAAATTTATTTAACATAGTTGGATTTAATTTCAAATAGAGCTCCCTTTAATTATCAACAAAGATTTAAATTGATTGCTTTATTTCAAATTTAAATATTTGAAATCACTTTCCAAAATAATGAATCAAAATATTAACTTTACAATTCACATGAAAATATTATACTAATAACAAATCTAATCCTAGTCATAATATCAACATTGAAAATACTTATTCACTTAGTAAATTAGAGTTGTGAAATAAATTCAAAAAGTTAATATTAAATAATTATTTTAAGTTAATTGTGGAATAATTAAATAATTTTTATTTATATTATATTAATATTATATATTCAAAATTACAAAATGTAATATAAATTGTGGATGATGGAGAAATAATTATTTTTTATTAAAATTAAAATTATATTTTAAATTTTTTTTATTAAATTAATTATTATTCCAAAAATCAATAGAAAATCAATTTATATGCCAAAAAAACTGAATTCAAATATATTGATATAGAATTTTTAAGCAAGCTAAATTTTAGTTATTAAATAATAGATAAGGTGCTTCAAAATCCAAAAACTTATGTACTTAGATAACAAAAAAAAAAAACAAAAAGACAAACAAACAAACAAACAAACAAGTGGCCCTTTTAAGCAATCTAAGTCTAGTTATCCAAAAAATGGATAAATTTCAAATTGTTATTATCAAAATCTTTATTAATCATCACTCCCAAACTATTAAAATTCTCGAAACCAACAATTATTCTCTACCTATTTATTTACAAGTTGAAGAAATTTATTTAAAATAGTTAGATTTTAAATTAGAATCTTTATTAATCATCACTCCCAAATGATTAAAACCAACAATAACCAACAATTCTATTTATTTAATAAGTTGAAGAAATGTATTTAAAATAATTGATTATAACTTATTTTAATTGGAAACTTTAATCATTGTCACTCCCAAACAATTAAAATTATGCAGCCCAACAATTCTTCTCTATCTATTTATTTCATAAGTTTGAAGAAATTTATTTAAAATAATTGGATATTTAAGAGAAGATATAAATGATTATAACTAACTTTAATTTCTTTATTAATCATCACTAATTCTATTTATTTAATAAGTTGAAGAAATGTATTTAAAATAATTGATTATAACTAATATTAAATCGAATCTTTAATTCATCGCTAGCCCCAAACAATTAAAAATATATGCAAAACCAAAAACAATTATCTCTATTTATTTTATTTTATAAGTTGAACAAATTTATTTAAATAGTTGGGTATTTAACAACAAAATATATAAATATTATAACTAATTTTAATTCCTTTATTAATTCAATCCCATAAATTAATAAAATTCTCCAAACCAACAATTCTTCTCTATCTTATTTATTTAATAAGTTAAGAAATTTATTTAAAATAGTTGCATATTTAATAGAAAATATGAATGATTATAACTAATTCTAATTTCTTTATCAATCATCACTAAACTATTAAATTTCTCCAAGCCAACAATTCCTCTTTATCTATTTATTTAATAACTTGAAGAAATTTATTTAATAAAGTTGGATTTAATTTCAAATAATGCTCCCTTTAATTGTCAACAAAGATTTAAATTGATTGCTTTATTTCAAAATTAAAAATTTAAAATGACTTTCCAAAATAATGCATCAAAATATTAACTTTACAATTCACAGGAAAATATTATACTAAGAAAAAATCTAATACTAGTCATAACATCAACATTGAAAATACTTATACACTTAGTAAATTAGAGTTGTGAAATAAATTCAAAAAGTTAATATTAAATAATTATTTTAAGTTAATTGTGGAATTATTAAATAATTTTTATGTTTATTTTATATTATAAATATTCAAATTACAAAATGAATATAAATGTGGATGATGGAGAAATAAATTACTTTTTATTAAAAATTAAAATTATATTTTAAATTTTTATAAATTAATTAATATTCCACAAATCAATAGAAAATCAATTTATATGCTAAAAATAAGTAAAACATATTTATAATAGATTTTTTAAGAAAAACTAAATTTAGTTATTAAAATAATAGATAAAATGCTTCAAAATCAAAACCTTATGTACTTAGATAACAAAAAAAAACAAAAAAGCAAACAAACAAACAAGTTGCCTTTTTAAGCAATCTAGGTTTAGTTATCCAAAAAATGGATAAAATTCAAATTGTCATTATTAGAATCTTTATTAATCATCACTTCCAAACTATTAAAATTCTCCAAACCAACAATTCTTCTCTATCTATTTATTTAATAAGTTGAAGAAATTTATTTAAAATAGTTGGATTTTAAATCAGAATCTTTATTAATCATGACTCCCAAACGATTAAAACCAACAATTCTACAAACCAACAATTCTATTTATTTAATAAGTTGAAGAAATGTATTTAAAATAATTGATTATAACTTATTTTAAATTCTGCAAACCAATAATTCTATTTATTTAATAAGTTGAAGAAATGTATTTAAAATAATTGTTTATAACTTATTTTAAATCGGAAACTTTAATGATCATCACTCCCAAACAATTAAAATCATGCAAACCAACAATTCTTCTCTATCTATTTATTTTATAAGTTGAAGAAATTTATTTAAAATAGTTGGATATTTAACAGAAAATATAAATGATTATAACTAACTTTAATTTCCTTATTAATCATCACTAATTCTATTAATTTAATAAGTTGAAGAAATGTATTTAAAATAATTGATTATAACTAATTTTAAATTGGAATCTTTAATCATCATCACTCCCAAACAATTAAAATTACGCAAGCCAACAATTCTTCTCTATCTATTTATTTCATAAGTTGAAGAAATTTATTTAAAATAGTTGGATATTTAACAGAAAATATAAATGATTATAACTAATTTTAATTTCTTTATTAATCATCACTCCAAAACTATTAAAATTATGCAAACCAACAATTCTTCTCTATCTATTTATTTAAGAAGTTAAAAAATTTATTTAAAATAGTTGGATATTTAATAGAAAATATAAATGATTAAAACTAATTTTAATTTCTTTATTAGTCATCACTAAACTATTAAAATTCTCCAAACCAACAATTTTTCTTTATCTATTTATTTAATAAGTTGAAAAAATTTATTTAATAAAGTTGGATTTTGTAATATCCCTATCGTGATTAACTCCACGTAAAGTAATTTTAAGTTATGAATCACTTATGAAATATTTACGTGTTAGTTGTGAACTAATTCTTGTTAGTCAGAAAACTAAAATCAAGAACTGGCGGTCGGTTCTTGGGCGAAGGCTGGAGCTTTTTCATGCGGAGAGATGAGGAGATCAAAAAAAAGAATAAGGAATGCGTGCCTGCAGTTTAGTTTTTTTACCTCACGGAATCTATCGTAAGGTGTTTCTCTCTTCGTTTCCGCGAACTACTTTTGTCAGGATATTTCCTGATTATTGACGGATTTTGGAACCTTTTGAACTCCTTATATCATTAGGATTGGCTTCAATTGCAAGAGTTACATTCATGCAATTCAGGGTATAGAATTGGCGGTGGTTCGTTTAACATTGCGATGGTTATCTGACCACTAGCAAGGTGCTTTTCTCTCCGATTCTGCGTATCAAACATCTTCTGCTACCCTTTAGTTTGTTTTAGATTTGCTAGATCCATTCGAGGGCCGCCTATATCTGTACGCCTTCACCCAGTCCAGGCCTCGGCCTCAAGGACTCTGCGATGGCCACTTTGGATTGCAAGTCCTAGTGGTCAATGTTGGCAAAATGTGGCATAAAAAAGGTTGTGGTACTTCTTTCTATAGGAGGAGGCTGGGGAGATGTGGGAGGTTGTGCTTATCGCCGAGACTTGCATGCGATCGGGTTTCCCTGTCAGCGATTGTTTCAAGCTGCATTGCCGCAGCTCTTGTGCGCTCCATATCTATAGTCGCTTCAGCTTGATGGTGATACAACTGAAGAGATAAGTATTTGTGACAATCTTCGAAAAAAATAAGAGTTTATGTTAGTATTGTGAAATGAATATGTGATATTTTGTTTATAGACATAGCTATTTTGGGTAAGGAGAGTACATATTCAACCAATAGCTATTGCATTTTTGGAAAAGAAAATGCATATTAAAGGAATAGAAATAAATACTGCATTCTTGGCATATTAAATAGATAGAAGTAAATATTGCACTCTTGGAGAAGAGAATGCATATTAAAGAAATAGAAGCAAATATTGCATCTTTGGAAAAGAGAATGTATATTAAAGAAATAGAAGTTAATATTGAATTTATGGAAAGAAAGAATGCATATAAAAGAAGTAGAAGTTAAATTGGATTTTATTGGAAGGGATATATGCTTTATTGCATTGGGATACTAGTTTGGTTTTTGTAAACTCAGGCAGGTCCTTTTCAATTAACAATTCACGAAACTATCTACAAGCACATAGAGCCACCATCTGCCCCGAAGGGAAACTGAATGGGGAAACCTCAAAAAACAGAGTTTAACATCTTCACAGTTCTGGAACGGGCCCATGTCATTGAAACCTAACTAACAAACTAATAGCACGCGGGATATACCTCTTTAACAACTATCAGAGTCAAAACTACTTCTACTGATCATAATCATTTCAAGTTGAAGACAAAGAATAGCGCATCAATCATCCACAATCTCTAGTTTCTCCTCTTCCTCGCAGTGCACCTTGGATAGCAGTTTCAGGCTTCTTTTGATATCCTCAAGTTTCCTGCCCTGATTCAGTAGCACGGAATGCAGACTCCTCATTTCCCCTTTCAGGCTTGGGTACCCTTGCGCAATCTCCGTCATTTCCTCCGTAATTTGTTCCATAGCCTTGGCGAGTAGGCACTGCATAAGCCAGAATATATGCAACGCCTGTTTATACTAGGAGAGGCGACCTCTGGTATTACCTGGGTTCGACAGGAGGGAGCACCAGTCATACATCTCAGGATCGGAGGCCTCCTCTAGAACGTTCTTTTCCATATTTTCTATAATTTTCCTTATATCTTCATTGACTTCGTTGTTGTACACACTCTTTGCCTCCCTGGCCGTCTGGTCCATTCTTCGGCAACCTCTTTTCCACTGGATGGCGACCTGCACTTCATTATCTATTCTCTCAGCATGTCTGGGTTTGCCACGTCCCCTGCTACCTTTTTGTTTACCCCTTCTGGGATGGCTTTCCTGCTTATTACTTTAGCTTCCTTGGCCAACTTCGAACCTCGCTCTCCCTCTGCTCTAATCCTGCCCTTGCCTCATCTCACCTTCTCTGTGTACTCCTTCTTCCTCCGTGCCCACCTGAACTTTCCTCCTGATCCTTTCCTCATTCTCTTTAACTCTTTGATATGTCTCCACTCCCTACGTTCTGTCATCCTCCTGGTTCCTCCAATTATCCTGACTCCTCATCGTTCTACCATCCTCCTCCCTCTCAAATCTTACCTTCCTACCGCCCTCCGCCATAGTCGCTTGCTCTAATTGGGAACAGGGTTCCTTCACCTTACCTCTGGTCTCAGCCACCTCCGTCAACTTGCATGTTCTAAATTTATTATCCTCGGTGTCTTCATCGGCTCTCTTTTCTTGAATTCCACCTCGTCTGCTCATCCTCAACACTCTGCCGCCACTTCCTTTCCCTCTAATTACCATAATTGGTATGGTGACTTGTCTCGGGATCCTTTCTTCTTTGAAATCATTCCCTGCATCCTCTAACAAGATTGCCCAGGGGTGAGGTTTGTACTGACAACCTCTGCCGTCCATCATGACTCTACGCTTGTTCCTTTTTTCCACCCCGATCGGGGACTGCTTGTATCCTTTATCGTCTCTATACTTTGACATCAATGTACTACTTTGTGGTGATGTTTAATTCCTCCCATCGAGTCCCTTCCATCTGCAATGGCCATATGCTATCCACTTTGTCATTCGGATCATTGCATCCCCAATTTGCCATGTAGTCAGTAGCTCTATTGCCTTCTCTCCTAACATGGTGTATAACCTTGTACTCAATATGTTTCATTGAATCTGCTATTTCCTAAATGAGGCAGGGTGTCCTCTAGCTCTTGGTCACTTGTTCCCAGGCTTTCCCATCATTTAATTTTCTTATTGTTTCAATAACTAAAGTTGAATCCCCTTCTATCTCTAGTTTCCTATATCCATTTCTTATTGCAATCTTAATTCCTCAGTACGCAACCATGAATTCTGCTTCATTATTAGTCATCATGCCTCCACGATCAGCATAAATCCACCTCGTTTGGCCTTGACTATCTCTGAAAATCCCACCATAGCCCGCCAGACCCGATTCCCTTTTGACGCTCCATCGAAATTAAGTTTGATAAAACCTCCCTGAGGTCGGACAAACACTGTTGGGCTTTGGGTCTACATATTATGTGGCTTTTGCTACTGAGGATATACCATCGATTGGTTTATATTTAGCTTCCTTAGAATTTTGTCCTCTTCTGAACTCGTATTCTAATCCTCCTGGCTCCAAGACTCTGAGAGGATAGTTTCTTTTATTAGTTTTCACGTTCTCTACCATATCTCCTTTGAAGAAGTGATCTTGTCTTGAAATATCCTTCTATTTCGTTCTTTCCAGATGGTCCATTTGTTGAATCCTACTTCCAGATTCCAGGCTCTTCACACAACTGGGCTTTGAAATTGCCGCCTTCCCCATTGGAAGATAGTTTGGACAATTTATGCATTGCATGCATGATAGAAATTGCGATATGATGTGCTTTTTGGCACATCGATAATCATTCTAACCATCTTGAAGAAAAACGTATGTTTTATATACACAATTATAGTGTCTTTTAGGAAAAGAGAGCATTCTTCATGCACGGAAATAATAACTTTAAAAGATAATTTATAAAAAACAAAGATAGAGAATTCTTTCCTTAAAAGACACACATGAATAGTGTTCATGCAAGAACCAGAATCCATACTTGTTTCATGAAAAGACTATGTGCATTTTAGTAAAACTAATTGTGTTAGGAAAAAACACATGTTGCATGCATATAAGGGTAGCTATTGTGAGTTTGGAAATATGAATTTGTGTGTACTTAGAGAAAGTGATCATGTTAACTTTATTGGAAACAATAATCTCTTGAAGAGATTGTCTTGTTAGATGAGCTGCGTTGATTTCTTGATTTTGATGCATAAAGGGTAAGTAAACCTTGTTTTTGTATCTTGATTTTTATGCATAAAGATGCATATCTTTAATAATTTCTTGAAAGGGAATCTTGAGAAACCCTCATATAGGAAGACATGGAAATGAGGATTATAATGACTTTCCTTAGGAAAGAGGTATGTGGTTTGTTGCATGAAATGATGGTAGCATTCTAGTGAAGGGAATATGGGTTGCATATGTTAAAGAAGGCCTAATGTGATAAGCAATGGTATGAACAAGGAATAGTCACTGTGATATGGAGTTATGTTCTTTGTATGTTAGAGAGACTATGTTGAGTTCTCGAAAAATAACTATGTGAAAAGAACATGTGTGCTTAAGCATGGAAACAATAGTTTATTACATGTATGAAGATATAATTAATGTGTTATACATGTTAGTAAAACTAATGAGTTAGAACTCCTAAAGGGAATTATGCATTAGTGTAAATAAACACTGTGGAGGTCAAACAATATTTACTTTGGTGTATGTACTAGTTAAATAGTATGTCATGCTTGCTCATGCATATGAGTAGATGTTAAAAGATCTATTTTAGAGGTTGATTATTGATTGTTTAATATGGTATATAATCTTGTTGCCAAAGTTGCTTGATGATAAACATTGACAGGAAGCGATGGCAGTTGGAGCCAAAGAAAAGTGATGTTTAATTTTGTGGCAGGAAGAGGATTAACGGTCCATGAAGATGAGTAAAAGTTACGAGATCATACATTGCTAGAACAATCATGCCACAAGGAATGATGCATGTGGAGGTATGTAAGTAAAAGATTACATGGAAACTGTGTTGGCTTTCAGCTAGTTACGTGTCAACTTAATGATAATTCATTGTAATAATTTTATAACAATGGTTAAGGGATGGAATCCCTTATAAGCCATTGAGTGAGGGGTGAAATCCCTCACGAGAATTTAATAATAAGATTAAACGTTTGTTGGTTTTCACCCTATGGGGTTTCCAAGGTATATCGGTGTTCAATGGTGTGATTACCTTTTGCGTCAGTTGATGATGTTAAATCCTTGATGATGATGAATCTTTAGTTGATGTGATAATCATAATGTCCAAAGTATGTGATTAATTTGTATGGTAAAGGAAAATCATGGAATGGACACAAGGTTCATGAGACAGTTTATGTGATTACACTACCACATTGGTGGTTAATGGTTATGCAACTTATTTCCTTTTACTGCAATTTACTTGATGTATTAATGAACATTATGTCTAATGGTTATTGAGGAATTGAGGAGTTTTGATTCAGCTAATTACTTGTGGGTAATTTGTATAAAAAAATCTAACTCCCTACTTTTACATGTGAGGTGACCGGGGTACATTACAAGTGGTATCAAAGCTAAAGGTTGCAGTACTGGCGCCTTTGGGAATTAGTAAGTGGAAAATAAATTGAGGTACACCACCAGTGGCATTAACTGAGGTATGTTTTTAACCATTCACATATTGATTTATGTAGTACACTACCTTCGACATGATATGTGTGATTCATGTTTATAACTGCTTTGAGTAGTAAGTAATAAAGTTGTTGCATAACTATGTTCATAACATTGGATTCCTAATGAGGATAAAAGACAATGAAACTTTTGTCGCACTTAAGAACAATATTGAACACTCATTGACGGAAGTGACAATCAACTACCCACTTTTGATTTGCAAATATGACAATTACAATCATGCATTTATTAAACAAGATTGAAGTTGAAATGAACTAATTTTAATGAGTCAATGCATGAATCTAAATATAGGGATGTCCTTGGATTTGATGATATAGTTTTTTAAAAGGAAGTTGTAAGAACCACTTTAGGTATTGGAAATATACAATAAGTCAAGTAGTGAGACTTGATTGTAATAACTAATTTTTTGATTCAGTCTTGTCATAGATGCATGAAGATGATTGATAGTTGAGATTGGTTAGTATTGTATGACTAACCAATATAAATTATATGGATTAATTGCATTGGATTTAGGATAATTACAATTCGTAAACAAGTGATGGTTTGACTGGTGTCACATGCGTGGAATGTGTGTATGATGATTATCAATTTCTCTGTGCTATAGTTCCAGTTGTTTATGAGAAGAGTTCTTAATTTTATTCACCATGAGAATGCTTGATGAATAGTATATGCTTATGTCTTAATAGACTTAATGATGTTTCCCTCTAATTCTTTAAGATTCACTAGCACAGTATGTGTTTATGTTAATCATTACTTGTTGTGAGATAAAAATCATTTGATCATCTATTTAATGATGGTTGAATTTATCTCTACTATGGGAATGACAGATTTCTTATGCATGTTGCGTTCTAGTATGAAGTTAATTGTAGAGGCATGTTCAGTGGGTAACATTTCTAAGACCCATTCATGATAGAATTACATGTGATAATTATTCATAAATAGACTACCTATGTTAATGGAGTTGTCAGTAAACTCTAACTACCTTCCCCAACTATATATGCTTCCAAAGGAGAAGGAAGCAAATAGAAGGAAGAAGTTTGTGCTATAGGGACAGACAGAAAAGGTAAAAGAATCGCTAAGTCTGGTGATGGCCAAATAGCACAAGCTTTGAGTGCCAGAATCCTGCAAAAGACAATAATTATGGTGATGACTAGATAGTGCTTGATGTGCAGGTGAGTATTCCTTTGACCATGCTTAAATAATTGGAAAATGAGAACTAAAGTGTGTTGATGTTAATGATTTTCGTAATGTCTCCTTGAAGTCATTATTTTGAAATGGTCACATAGTAGTGATAAGATAGTTGTTGCATCTAACATCAAGTGGTAACTCTGGTGCATGTGTGACACTTAGGGGATCATGCTTCTAATTGCATAAGTAGAGGAATTGCTTCCGGTAAGGGTAGTTTAATTTGCTAGTTATGCAAGTTGAACCCAGGGTTGGTCAGAACACCTTGATTATGCTTAATTATATTAATGATGCATGGCCAATGCTGGCCATAGTAAACGTAAGATAATACACCATTAATGACGATTTGGATTCAGACAATAGACTATGGGAAATTGGAAATGTTTAGATCATTAAGTCAACTATTGTTGACAATTATACTTGCATATGCTTTTATACATGACGATGTTGTATGCATGAAATTTTTTGGAAATTGAATACTTGTTAACTGATGCATATATATCACTAACGTTGCGGATGGGATTAAGTAGAGGTAGCTTAATGACAACAAGGAAACTCATTACATAAATCATTGCAACGTGAATTGCAATCATAAATGAGAAAGAATAAAGTTATATGATATGCACGAATTGTGTTATTTGGAAAATTTGAATGCATACAACATGTATGATACATATGTTTCCCATCAATCTAGATGTTGTGGACCCATGATGAGGGTTAAGTGTAAATGCATGGTGTACATGCATGTTTATTTTGTTAATGATAATATACATATGGTTCATTACGTAAATTTCTTTGGGGAAGATTAATAAAAGAGAAATTTAACATGCGAGACAGTTGCAAATAGTGGGTTGATGGCAATTACCTTCCCGTAGGGGTTGATGGTACTTGTCTACCCAGATTGAATGCCTTGGGTTGATGGCAACTACCTACCAGGAGGGGTTGATGGTACTTGTCTACCCAGATTCAACGCCTTGGGTTGATGGCAGTTACCTACCCGGAGGGGTTCATGGTACTTGTCTGCCCAGATTTCCTCTCCCTAGAGATCAATGATCTCAATAAGGGAAAAGAGTTTGCTAAGATGGTGAAGAGGGTAAAAAGCCTGAGGCAACTCTGTTGATTTGGAGCCTGTTGGAGGAGGCCCAAAATTCCTCATAGATGGGACACTTTCAGAGGAATAGGCAGGACGCTGCCAAGAGGAATTCTATATTGGACCCAATGTGGGCATTAAAATTCTTGAGCTGGTTGGCCAGTGGAATTCCATGATAGGCCTGGTAAGGTCTCTATCAAAGAAACTATCTGGATGTGAAAATGACTCAATTTGGTTGTGGAAACCAGTTTCCTTGGGTTGGGAATTCTTTAGCCTATTATGGTTCTCATAGCTAAAGGAATTAACTAATCGGCTAGATGTTGTGTTAAAAATGAATTTTACATATAGTTGTGTGAAATATGTTATGCACATTTAATAGGAAATGAGCTTAGTGCTCAATAAGGAGTTATTGGAAATTTTAATACCTTCGTTGTATTATTAATCTTGTGAACGTCTTGGTAGGGGCTAAGACAATTTTCACTTGATGCAATGATTGACTGTTTTGATGATTAGAGAGCTAGGTGCTCTTTTGGTACTTTTAGAAGTACTCTATGGATGTCTTTAGTGAGAATCATTTCAGTGTGCTTGTGGAGTAGCGATGAGCTCTTTAAGTTACTTGTAAAAGTACTGTGATTTAAAATTCATCTAACATTGCACAATTCATTGATAGTTAAAAGTATTTCATTTGACTCAAATATTGTGACTAATGCGATTGTATTTTTTAGTCATATATAATAGGAATTACTTACCACGGAGAGTGATGGGTTGTCCAACCAATATTGAAATGCTTACGTGAAAGTACTCATGATTTTCAAGAGTAGATGGTTAGTAATGGTAAGTTGACATAGAGAATTGTTTATTTGAATATGGGTCAAGTAATGGAAATTAGAACTTGCATATTTTTGCAGTTATGAATGCTTATAACTATTGATCCTTCTTATGTTATAATATTACTATTTTGTTTATTGTCATTTCTTGGAATGAAATATCTGATAAAGAGCAAGGATCACTTTTTGTGCAGTTTAGATGTTCATATTATGAGTAAGATCTAAGGTTCCATCGAGAGATGAACACCAAGGATGGTGTTCTTGTTAATGGTGGGAGTATGTAATATCCCTATTGTGATTAACCCCACGTAAAGTAATTTTAAGTTATGAATCAGTTACGAAATATTTACGAGTTAGTTGTGAACTGATTCTTGTTAGTCGGAAACTGAAATCAAGAAATGGCGGTTGCTTCTTGGGCGAAGGCTGGAGCTTTTTCATGCGGAGAGATGAGGAGATCAAAAAAAGAATAAGCATTGCGTGCCTGTAGTTTGGTTTTTTTACCACACGGAACCTACTGCAAGGCGTTTCTCTCTTCGTATGTGCGAACTACTTTGTCAGGATCTTTCCTCATTATTGACGGACTTCAGAACCTTTTGAATTCCTTATATCATTATGCTTGGCTTCAATTGCAAGAGTTACATTCATGCAATTCAAGGTATAGAATTGGCGGTGGTTCTTTTAACGTTGCGATGGCTGTCTGACCATTAGCAAGGCGTTTTTCTCTCCGATTCTACGTATCATACATCTTCTACTGCCCTTTAGTTTGTTTTAGATTCGCTAGATCTATTTGAGGGCCGGCTATACCTGTACCCCTTCACCCAGTCCAAGACTCGGCCTCAAGGACTCTGCGATGGTCGCTTTGGATTGCAGGTCCTAGCAGTCAATGTTGGAAGAATGTGGCAGAAAAGAGGTTGTGGTACTTCTTTCTACAGGAGGAGGCTAGGGAGATGTGGGAGGATGTGCTTATCGCTGAGACTTACATGCGGTCCGGTTTCCCTGTCAGCGATTGTTTCAAGCTACATTGTCGCAGCTCTTGTGCACTCCATATCTATAGCCGCTTCAGCTTGATGGTGATACAACTGAAGAGATAAGTATTTATGACAATCTTGGAAAAAAATAAGAGTTTATGTTAGTATTGTGAAATGAATATGTGTTATTTTGTTTATAGACATAGCTATTTTGGGTAAGGAGAGTACATATTTAAACAATAGCTATTGCATTTTTGGAAAAGAAAATGCATATTAAAGAAATAGAAATAAATACTGAATTCTTGGTATATTAACGAAATAGAAGTAAATATTGCACTCTTGGAGAAGAGAATGCATATTAAAGAAATAGAAGTAAATATTGCATCTTTGGAAAAGAGAATGCATATTAAAGAAATAGAAGTTAATATTGCATTTATGGAAAGAAAAAACGCATATAAAAGAAGTAGAAGTTAAATTGGATTTTATTGGAAGGGATATATGCTTTATTGCATTGGGATACTAGTTAATTTATAGATTTCTTGTGGAAAATTTATGCATTGCATGCACGATGGAAATTGTGATATGATGTGCTTCTTGACACATCGATAATCATTCTAACCATCTTGAAGAAAAATGTATGTTTTATATACACAATTATAGTGTCTTTTAGGAAAAGAGAGCATTCTTCATGCATGGAAATAATAACTTTATAAGAGACTTTTTGAAAAACAAAGATAGAGAATTCTTTCCTTAAAAGACACACATGAATAGTGTTCATGCAAGAACCAGAATCCATACTTGTTTTATGAAAAGACTATGTGCATTGTAGTAAAAATAATTGTGTTAGGAAAAACACTTGTTGCATGCATATAAGGGTAGCTATTGTGACTTTGGAAATATGAGTCTGTGTACTTAGAGAAAGTGATCACGTTAAATTTCTTGAAAATAATAATCTCTTGAAGAGATTGGCTTGTTAGATGAGCAATGTTGATTTCTTGATTTTGATGCATAAAGGGTAAGTAAACCTTGTTTTTGTATCTTGATTTTTATGCGTAAAGATGCATATCTTTAATAATTTCTTGAAAGGGAATCTTGAGAAACCCTCATATAGGAAGATAGGGAAATGAGGATTATAATGGCGTTCCTTAGGAAAGAGGTATGTGGTTCATTGCATGAAATGATGGTAGCATTCTAGTGAAAGGAATATGGGTTGCATACGTCAAAGAAGGGCTAATATGATAAGAAATGGTATGAACAAGGAATAGTCATTGTGATATGGAGTTATGTTCTTTGTATGTTAGAGAGACTATGTTGAGTTCTCGAAAAATAACTATGTGAAAAGAACATGTGTGTTCAAGCATGGAAACACAATTTATTACATGTATGAAGATATAATGAATGTGTTATACATGTTAGTAGAACTAATGAGTTAGAACTCCTAAAGGGAATTATGCATTAGTGTAAATAAACATTGTGGAGGTCAAACAATATTTACTTTGGTGTATGTACTAGTTAAATAGTATGTCATGCTTGCTCATGCATATGAGTAGATGTTAAAAGATCTCTTTTAGAGGTTGATTATTGATTGTTTAACATGGTATCTAATCTTGTTGCCAAAGTTGCTTGATGATAAACATTGACAGGAAGCGATGGCAGTTGGAGCCAAAGAAAGGTGATGTTTAATGTTGTGGCGGGAAGAGGATTAATGGTCCATGCAGATGAGTACAAGTTACGGGATCGTACATTGCTAGAACAATCATGCCACAAGTAATTATGCATGTGGCAGTATGCAAGTAAAAGATTACATGGAAACTGTATTGGCATTCAGCTAGTTATTTGTCAACTTAATGATAATTTGTTGTAATAATTTTATAACAATGGTTAAGGGATGGAATCCCTTATAAGCCATTGAGTGAGGGGTGAAATCCCTCACGAGCATTTAATAATAAGATTAAACATTTGCTGGTTTTCACCCTACAGGGTTTCCAGGGTATATCGGTGTTCAATGGTGTGATTGCCATTTGTGTCGGTTGATGATGTTAAATCCTTGATGATGATGAATCTTTAGTTGATGTGATAATCATAATGTCCAAAGTATGTGATTAATTTGTATGGTAAAGGAAAATCACACAAGGTTCATGAGATAGTTTATGTTATTACACTACCACATTGGTGGTTAATGGTTATGCAAATGGTTATACAACTTATTGTATTTTACTGCAATTTACTTGATGTATTAATGAACATTATATATAATGGTTATTGAGGAGTTGACGAGTTGTGATTCAGCTAATTACTTGTGGGTAATTTGTATAAAAAATTCTAACTCCCTACTTTTACATGCGAGGTTACCAGGGTACATTATAGATTTAATTTCAAATAGTGCTCCCTTTAATTATCAACAAAGATTTAAATTAATTGCTTTCTTTCAAAATTAAAAATTTGAAATCATTTTCCAAAATAATGAATCAAAATATTAACTTTTCAATTCACATTAAAATATTATACTAATAATAAATCTAATCCTAGTCATAACATCAACACTGAAAATACTTATTCACTTAGTAAATTAGAGTTGTGAAATAAATTCAAAAAGTTAATATTAAATAATTATTTTAAGTTAATTGTGGAATAATTAAATAATTTTTGTCTTTATAATATATTATAAATATTCAAATTACAAAATGAATATAAATGTAGATGATGGAGAATTAAATTATTTTTAAATTAATAATTAAAATTGTATTTTTAATTTTATAAATTAATTAATTATCCAAAAATCAATAGAAAATCAATTTTATATGCCAAAAATAATCCAAAATATATGTTATATAGGAATTTTTAAGGCAAAACTAAATTTAGGTTATAAAATAATAGATAAAATGCTTCAAAATCCAAAACCTTATGTACTTGTATAACAAAAACAAAAAACAAAAAAACAAACAAACAAGTTTTAAGCAAACTAAATTTAGTTATTAAAATAATAGATAAAATTCAAAGTATAATTATCAAAATCCTTATCAATCGATTGAAAAAATCTATTTAATATAGTTGGATCTTCAAAGAAAATATAAATAAGTATAACCAATTTTAATTTCAAATAATGGCAACCTTAATTATTAACAAAAATTTAAATTAACTACGTTATTTTATTTTACTTAAAAAAATAAAAAATAAAAAACAAAAAAAACACGAAAACCTATGTATACATCTCTTGGACGAATCAATCTTTTAAAATTCTCCAAACCCATAATTCTTATGAGTCTTGTATATAATTTAAAACATAATAAATTGAATATTAATTTAAATAAATACTAATGATCATTATCATTATATTTTTCCAAATCCATAATTTTTATGAATCATGTATATAATTTAAAACATAATAAACTGAATATTAATTTAAATAAATACTAATTATCATTATTATTATTATTATGATTAAAAACATGAAACTAATCCCAATAACATGTTGGTCTTTATATATAAAAAATAGATGGCAAATGGTTTAGGCGTGCCAGAAGGCATAGAATGAACATTAAAAAATTATTGAATTGTGAGGAAACTTGCATCGTCACCCATTAAAATAGTTAACAAAATTAAAAGTGTGACAAGCTTATTTAAAAATAAAAAATTGAGGTGAATGGGGGAACTTGCATCGCACCCATTAAAATAGTTAACAAAATTAAAAGTGTGACAAGCTTATTTAAAAATCAAAATAAATTCCAATGAAGACATTGATTAATTGCCAAAGTTTAGGATGCTAAACACCTTCTACATATTAGAACTTTATTTTTTTACTCTTGCCTCCACGGGAAACATCTACTACCTTTTGGCTTCGCTGAGATAGTTACAATCAGCTTGCTCCGCAATCGGCTCCATAGAGGGTGTACAGTGAATTTTGTGATTGATCGTGAAAAGCAAGCTCACTCCCTGGCTGGATTTCAAAGAAAAAGGCATTCTATATAGCATTTAACCATATGCAAAACTTCTGGAAGAAAAAATATTTACGACAAAAACGTGAAACGAGACCTTTCAAAAAACCAAAGCACCATTTGCAAAACTTCTGAAAGCAGAAATATTTATGACAAAAATGTTGAACGAGACCTTTCAAAAAAACCAAACCACAAGTCTGTTCAAAAACAAACCTACCGAAGCAATCACAAATTTGTTCAAAAACAAACCTACCGAAGCAATCACAAGTCTGTTCAGAAAACCAACCGAAATGATTCGATCCGCCGTGTGAATCTTTTGGGGCTGCCGAAGAAGAGAGTAAGAATGCTTCCTTTAGCAGGGAAAGAGCCAATTTCCGATGGGGGCATCTAGCATCACATCATGATTTGATTTACGATGCAGGGATTTAGCATCACATCATGATGTGATTTACATTGTATATGTCTTTTTTTACTTTTAATTTCTTTCTCTACTTTCTTTTTCTGAAATTGACATCAAATTATATTATTAATTATGTAATGTGGACATGAAATATTATATTTTATTTGCAACCCATATTGAGTGAATGATTTGTAATACCAAGAACAAATCTATTTATCATACTAAAATTGAGATTATTGATGTTTTATAAAAAAATTAATTAATTAAAAATAACTCAACATGCATATTCATTTTTCATTTTCGTTTTATATTATACCAAATATTACTTTATAAAAAAATTATTTTATTTTTATTTTAAATTGGATAATAAATGTTTATTATCTTTTATCAACCTATATGTTAAACTATTTCAACATAAATAAACCTAATTAACTGAAATACTACAAAAAGTTTAGGAACTAGTTGTGCTTAGTTACTTTTTGATGACTTAAAAAAGAATACAACTGTTTGTTTAAATATTAATCATCATAATAGG
Organism: Pinus taeda; assembly: GCA_000404065.3. Taxonomy (NCBI): domain Eukaryota; kingdom Viridiplantae; phylum Streptophyta; class Pinopsida; order Pinales; family Pinaceae; genus Pinus; species Pinus taeda. The sequence goes on along the minus strand of APFE031311630.1, from coordinate 158,376 downwards.
GTCAGATGGCAATAAAACCATACTTATAAAAAATGACAGACATCTTGATGACTTAAAAAGAATACAATTGTTTGTTTAAATAATTAATACTCATAATAGGGCCACATGGCAATAAAAACCATACTTATAAAGAGTGACAAACATCTTATGACTTAAAAAAGAATACAATTGTTTGTTTAAATATTTAATCCTCATAATATGGCCACATGGCAATAAAACCAGGCATCAGTTGCCAAATAATTCACCAATGTGAGCCTTCCTAAAACTTTTTTTCAAGGCATTGTCTACCAAATAATCCGCCAAAATGAGCCTTCCTAAAACTTTTTTTTTAAGTAATTAAATTTTTCAAGTAATTAAATAAGAATACAACTATTTGTTTAAATAATTAATCCTCATAATAGGGCCACATGGCAATAAAAGCCATACTTATAAAGAATGACAGGCATGGGCTCCAAATTATCCGTCAAAACGAGCCTTCCTAAAACTTTCTTTCAAGGCATCCACTGCCAAATAATCCGCCAAAATGAGCCTTCCTAAAACTTCTTTTTCAAGTAATTAAATATTGTCCAATGATCTAAAATAAATATCCAACAACAAATATATTTTTTATAAATAAAACAAAATACTGGAAAACAACCATCACAAAGTAAATAAAAGAATTTACAGAGTAAGTTGCCGAGTTGATGCCGAAAAATATTCTATTTCAATTTATTATGAAATACCCTGTTGGTGAAGCCATTAAAAATACCTTTTGCAATATCCTAAACTAAAGTTGACCTTGCAAGGCCACACAAATAAAGTACTATTTAGTGATATAATTATATTTTTATTCAATAAAACTTGTAAGAAAAATATATATAAGTCGAATTTCAATTTTAGTGTAGATCACCGGTGCTAAATTTGTGAGAACTTATCATGGAATTGATAATGAAAAAGTCAGTCCAGTTCCATAGAAGTTAAAAAAACACAAAATTATGTTCATCCACAACTGCTTTTTCTTCAAACCAAATAACACAACCCCACTAAGCGGTCTGACAAAAAATAATAGGGGTGCGGATTTGTTTACGTTGAAGTTTTTTCTCTTAAACTCTCAAAACTTTCTCGACTTCTTCATTCATGGTTTCTTTGGGCGGTTTAGATTTCTTAACATTCACATCGTATTAAGAATTAACATTAGCATCATTAGACAAGAGCTCTGAAATCTACGGTCCTCGAAGTCAAGTCGTCAATAACTAAACTAGAGAGATGGATCTCTTATCCGTACTGCATGAATACACAATCAAAGAGACGTGGAGAGCATCAAAATTGTGGGAGATGACATCCATCTTGGGGAAGATTATAAATTCCCCTCCAACATCGAGACAACCTACAGATCCAAACAAGGTAGTCTCTACACTCTTGAATGCCTTGCTTTCTTTCTAAAAAATTGCCCATCTCAAGCACACCGAGTACATGCAACAAGCCCAAACACAGATCCAAACAAAATAGTCTCTACACTCTTGAATGCCTTGTTTTCTTTCTGAAAAATTGCCCATCTCAAGCACACTGAGTACATGCAACAGGCCCAAGCACATAAGTTCCACTAGTTTTCCATTCAGAAAATATTTGAACAACGTTAATGCCATGGACAGTTGAAATTTTGGAACTTCATGCCCTGCTTCTCTTATGGTGGCAAATGTCAAACCCTTGTAAATCACAGTGTATTCGCTGACCTGCACCATTAATGGGAATACAGATCAAATCGATATTATCATCAGGATTTTATCGGTAAAATTAATCTGGCTGATTTGATTCTTTTACCTCGTTGCCATTAACCCACGTGTACCATGGTGTCTGAATTGGAAGCTTGAGCTCATCGATGGAGAGTGCTATAGAGGTCACAGGGACCCTAGCGTCTAGGTCTCCGTTGAAAATACGAAACGAAAAATGGTTTAAAAAAAACAATTATGCAGTTATGTTATTTTTTTTTTTTAATTCAATTTTTTAGGATTTTAGGTAATATTTTAACATTTTGAATTAATCAAATTACATAAAATTAAAAATAAGTAAAGTAAAAAATCAAATTAAAAATAAAATAAAATGGAAGTAAAATAATTTATTTATTTATTTTTTACATATTTTCATAATTCAAAGTTTAACTTTTGGTGTATATATACACACATTACTATTTTAGATCTATTTGCCAATTTTAATCCATGATCTACTAAGGCTCTAAGAGGATCAAATTTATTGAGGATATTTGATTCCTTTCAGCACTAGGTAGGTATAGAATGCATCTTATAAATTCCGGAAAGGAGTAAATCTATTGAGATTCAAACTTCTTTGAAAGTAAAAAATATATATAATACCTCTAGGAGCTTAGTTAATCCAAAATTATAGATGTATAATAAATTTAGTATATCTAGAATCATAGATATCCTATTATATGTGGAGAAAATTATCTTTTTCGTACTTTGAATTTTTATATTATAATCAAAAATAAAAAAAAATGTTAGCATATTATGATCATTTGGTCACATCAATAACTATTTACATTAACAGTGAATGGTTATGGAATGTCCAACATTAACTATATTACATATTAAGATTTATTTTCTTTCACAATGTAACTTACAATTATAAAATTATTTTATAAATTAGAAAATAAAAATGAAACAAAACAAGAAATTATTACATTAATTAAATAATAGAATATACAAAATAGATGCAAATTATAATTGTACACATTATTAACAAATAATAAATTATATAAATTGGATACAAATTATCATTGTACAAATTATTAACAAATAATGCATGTAGTGTATCATCCACATTGGCTTATGTATGTGTGTTATTAATAAATTGGCAATTGTAATTAAAATTCTACCTGCATAACTTTCACATGCTATGTAAAACTTTTCAAAATATTGCAGAATCTCTAATAGAAATAACGATAACTACAAACATTTTGAATGTAAAAGTTGGTGTAATAGATTTGGTTTATTTTACTATATATCTACTTCGTTTATAACTATTAAATTTCAAACTATTCTAAAATCTGCAATCTACATTAAAATGCATTAGCATTGTGAAAAACTTTGTAATAGGATGAGATTAAGGCCATAGCTTCAATGTTGGTTTCTGATTGCCCTAGAATATATTTCGGATTCGTAAAATTGTTTTGTTAATTTTCCCTTACCTTTGCGTTTCTGGATGCATTCACTATACACTTGGGATCAAAGATACTGTAAATATCGATATTTCCCATTTCATTATACACTTGATTTTCCAAAAGTTGGCACACTGATTCATCAAATTTTGAATTGGTACATTTGCTGATTACTTGCTCTTAGGTTTGACAGGATATCAATGCATGACTTCGTGCGTACTGATATGTTCTGAGAAAATCTGTGTCACTATTCATTATGCCATTCCCCACCTGCATAAACTGAACGTGCAGCTTCAGATTGATTATGTACATAAGTTTCCAAATATGATAATTTAGCACCATGGCATTCGATAGAGTTTGCAAGTCTTTACATGGGGATTAAACAAAATATATTCTTATATTGAATTCTCTTTGCATGCATTTTGATTCTTAGACCAATGAAATATTCTGAAAATCACAAGTCTGAGCTCAACTCACCATTATTCCTCTGAAATTAATGAACGATGCCTGCGACAAATTTTTGTGCCTTAAAAATGTTGAAGCCAACTCTGGAATGTAATATCCTAAAATCAATAATTAACGTTAGCACCTTCATGAAAAATTAATATATCCCTCTAAACTAGTGCATTATTTTAATGGTAACAATCTGCAATTGCGCTCATCACAGTTTTAATAATAGCCATTTGAAACTAAAAACTTGTGCATCATAGATAGTTACTAAAAACGATACTACCTGCATAACTTTCGCCTGCTATGTAATACTTCAGGAATTTATACTATGGAAACCCATTGAACTAGTTTACCAGGAAAGCATACGATTCTTCGGCTAGAATAGAACAAAAACCCAGTTAAAATGTTTAGATTTTGGGGCATCGCTTAACATGCAACACGCCCAAGCGCATAAGTTCCACTAGCTAGAGTAACTATCCAGAGTAGTTGCAACGGACACCCTTGAGCGGTTGCAACCGATTAGCTATCCAAAGTGAAACACATGGGCAACTAAAAACGTTTGACTCACCAGCAATAGTAGTCTATATAGTTAGGAAAGCTACCAACCATTATGCAATTCAAATCAATGGATCATCTTAACTCAATCGTCTAACAAAATATCTAATGGTACAAATTATGACACGGAGGCATTTAGGAGACTTGATTTCAGAGGGAACACCTTACAGTGTAATTATAAGCCCAAGGTATATAAACCCTAAGATAAATATTATGAACACTAAAATAAACATGTTCGACCATGGTTGATTTTCATATTAAGACAAATCTTGCCAGGATGCATCATTGGAGCATGGTTGACATGCTTAGCCATGGTTTACCATGATTGACCATGGATGACAATGTTTGAATTTATAAAACATGGTTGAACATGTTTTACAAAGCTTGACCATGGTTGTCCATCATTGATCATGGTTTACCATGATTATCATATTGAAATAATTTTGCCATAATGCAATGTTGGACCATTGTTGAAACAATGATTGAAATTCATATTGAGACATTCTTTGTCACAATGCGATGTTGGAGTATGTTCTACCATGATAAACCATAATTTACGATGATTGATTTTATAAAATATGGTTTATGATGGTTTACCATGATTGAATTTGTAAAACATGGTTGAGAATGATTGATATTATAAACCCTAGGATTAATACTAAAATCCCAAGAAATTATAAACCTAAGGGAACAATACTAAACCTCGAGAATATGAACCTTTAAATTAATAAACCTAAGGGATTTATATTATAAATGCAAGGGATAAAAATTATAAATCCAAGATATATTATCCCTAAGATAGATATTATAGACGCTAAAATAAATATGGTTGACCATGGTTGATTTTCGTATTGAGACAATCCTTGTAACAATGCAAAGTTGGATCATGATTGGGCATGCCTGACCATGAATGATTTCCATATCTTGACAATCTTGTGAGAATGTGACGTTGGATCATGGTTGACCATGGTTGATTTTTATTTTGAGACAATCATTTCACAATGGGACATTTGACCATGGTTGACTGTGGTTAACCATGGTTGACATTGGTTAACTATGGTTGGCCATGATTGACCATGGTCGATAATGATTGATATTAAAAACCCAAGGGATTAATAAACCAAAGGG
>APFE031311630.1:127580-153082 GCA_000404065.3 Pinus taeda | reverse complement strand
CCATTAATGCTATTGCCTACACATTGAAACCTGATTTTACAAAAAGTGAAATAATTATAGAATGACTAAAAACATCGTGCACAAATCTAGCAGACATCTAGCAGACTTGCTGAGATCTAAGAAAAGGAATGTACCTCGAAAAACATTATAATTACAGATCACTGATAGTAGCGGATTCTTATGTGTTACGTAACTCATTGTTTAATTTATGACTAAAGCAATTACATGGAAACAAAATATACAAACTTATCATATCAAACATCTTAAAAAGGGTACAGAGGGAATTGAATTGTGAGAATCCATCAAAAGCAACTTCACACTACACTTATCGCTAAACAATATGATACAAACTTGTGCTAAACAATATGATACAAACTTGTAAATTACCATAGTACCTCATCAATTACTTTGCACAATGACGAACATGTGTGTATTTCAGTTTATTATGATTTGACTTTTCCTTCCCCATAGTAGCTATATTTATCAAAAAGAAAAGTTCTATAACAGAATTAATACAGAATATTGTTGAAGGCACTATGAAGATTGATGAAATGATTTTAAATAAAACAGATATCAATTTCATGACGAAACCATACATGGTTGATTTGTAAAAGGTGAATGTTTCACGATTCTCATATTCATACGTTTTTCTCTCGTTTTTGGAGCTTTTCTCCATTTATATATTTTTTATCCGTTTTATCAAGTCAATTTGAAGGAGGATGTAACTACTTTGGCTAGAGCAATGGGAGACTGTGACAGAAGATTTCAACAGAGCAGTAGAAGATGCATCTCACAAATTATGCTCAAAAAGCAGATCTGCAAGTAGATTGAGTCTTGTTATCACTTAAAATAATACAAATGTCCTTGAACCAGTTGATTTCATATCCATAAATTAAACCACAGACAATCAGACAACCGTTGAGAGTTTACACTTAAGGGTAATATCATCGTATTTCGTTTTTATTTCAACAGAATTTGATTTTTAGGGTGTGCAATCCACAGTCAGGTATTGACATTGGCCAATCAAATTCTTCAAAAAAGGGGGTCTGAACAAAGAGTGTATGGAAAGGAAAGACACCTTTAAAAAAAGAAAAACTTTTCGTCATCTATTGCTACTATGCTTCACAAATGTTTTAACAGATTACAGTTCAAAGCTCCTAATAAATGAAATAGAATTATCCAAATAAATCAAATACATTCTTCTTGATCTTTTCTTAATTCAACTAACAAGAATATGTAGCCTTACATGATTGTGAAGCTTAATTAACCACCAAAAAGTGGTCAAATGGATGCTTTCCCGCATGTTTAGTTTCCAAGTAACGGCTTGTTATCATGTTTTTGGTGTTGCTCACGCACCTTAGACTGATATGCTGGAGGTGCAAGGCATTAAAGGAAAAATGTTTAAACCCTCAATGCCTATCCTATCTAATTCAACGGAGTTAAGTTATTGCTGTTACAGCAGACAGAATATCTGGACAGAAATACTTTGATACATACACACACACTGCAGGTCTTCTAAGGCAAGTCAAATGGCTAGAAGATTGTAGAAGGGTCACCGGAGTCCAAATCATAAAGAAGCTGACACAGATTAGAAGATATCTCATAATATTTTCTGTTAGGTCTTAAGAAAAACTCAAATATAATCTTTTGCATACATCATCATATGTTACATCAAATCATTTGTATATGCTCTGCAACAACTGCCCGTGAAAAGGGGCATTGGAGAAAATTCCGGAAATGCAAAGCACTAAGTTTAATATCCAAATATTGCAAAAAAAGAAAACCACTTGGTCCTAAATGGAGTAACTGAGATACAGGTCTAATTAACCCTGTTTTAACATTGCTCTCCCAACAAAAAACACTTCAAAATACGATCAGGAATGCCTTCTGTTAGGTTGAATAAGTGACCAACCCCAGGAAGCTCATGATAGTGGATCCAAGGAAGCTTTTCACCAATGTAATGCTGCAAAGTCACCGGCACTAATGCATCCTCATCCCCTTGCCATATATGAACTGGAACATCATTGTTAGGAAACGGGTTATTGAGTTCCAAAGGATCAAAATCCCACTTGCCAAACATGACCATCAGGTCTCGATGTAGAGACTCAAACAATCCTTGCTGCAATGCTGCCTTCAAACGTTGCAGAGGCAAATGAATCAGTAAATAAGGAGAAAGCAACTCTTGGATCCAGAATCAGGCACAGTACCAGTATCTTGTTAATTTGGAATTCTTTGTCTAATCTTAGCATTGGTTTATTGAGAAAGAGAAAAGTCAATCAACCTCAAGCAAATTCCACAATTCAATTTCGTTAAGAACATCATAGCATTCTGACTTGACTTTTGAAAATGGTTTTTTCTAGGAAAATTAGAGATCAAGGTCTGAGATGGAAACCGAATTCAGTCAACCTCAAGCAAATTTCGAAATTCAATTTAGTTAAAAAACATAGCATTCTGACTTGCCATTTGAAAATGGTCGTTTCTAGGAGAAGCAGAGGTCAAGGTCTGAGTTGCAAACCACATAAAATAACATAAATAGACAAGAATTTATTCACTTTCCAAAAATAAGTGAGAGGTATAAGGCCTAGATGAAGGAAAAACAAATACTTCAACAGATCTTCCACTTGCAGCTAATTTGTGGCCTAGCTCCCGGTCATGCCTGTTCAGAGGTTTCCATGTCCCTTGAATAACGCTTGAAGAAGGAAACCATTTTTGGGTATTCCACCAATAAGTCAGCCAAGGGGTATAATAAGCAACATGAAGTGCCCATTGATCCTGTCAAGCTTGCTGATAATAAGCTTCTTTAGGAAAATTAAAATGTAAACAATAACAACTTATCTCTGTATCAGAAAACACATGAATATCGTTGTCTGTTCAGACAGCGTAGTGTTGAAGGAGGAAAAAAAAGAAATTAAGGCAGGCTGAGGCTTTATAGATTACTAAAGCCCTGAGGATCCGTAAGACCTTAATGGAATAATCGATCTTGACATAATGGAAATTTACATGAAAAAATATTGAACTGTACAAATAAATCCTAACCCATACAGGCAACAGGGGCAAAAATGAATAGTTTCCAAATCTTTCAAAAACAATTTTGGATATAGGTTGGCTGCTATGTTGCTGTATTGTCAGCACACAATGGTAGCCAAAAGCTGTTATTCTTCATATAAATCCGAAAGGAGTCACCCATGGAACTATATAAACTCTTATATTCGATAATTAGTTGACAATTGTATATATATTTTTCTTGCCTCTCAGGAAAATGTACTTTTTCATCAACTAAATGAATCTATCACCTTTCAACAATACAAATTCTCATGAGGCTCTCTCAAATCCATGCCCTTTGGGATCAAAGCACTGATTTTCTGAAAGCTAATGCTAGCAACTTGGTCAACTTAGCTATGCTAGGTCTTAGACCAAGATGCCAGCATTTAACCTTTGGATAACTAAGTGGAGGACCAAAACAAAACCATTGGATAGTTCAGACAGAATTCAAAACTTAGAGATACTAAGGATCATAATTTGGTAGAAATAAACCATAACATACACTAATGAATTGTGACAATTATCCCCATTACGTGTTCACATTTTATGGTGTTTAAATTGAACATTTAGTGCAATAAGAAAAAAGAAATAAATAGTGGTGTATAATTAATGGTTGGGTATTACCTCCTGATGAAGACCAAGTCCTGATCTTACCTGCACCAGCTAGCTCTGTGTGGACTTATCCCAACCTAATACACAAAAGACAAGTTCCATAATATCTCTTTCAAATGTCTGCCCTTTGTCAAACCCGCAGCACGAATATCCTAGGCATGTTGAGGAAAATTTCCCTTAAGCAAATATATGGGATAATTCCAATGTCGTTTTAAAAATTGTACAAGACCTGTAAGCAATTTATCGACGTCGTTGAATGCATTTTCAGAGGAAGCTTTCATAAAACCTCGCCAAGCATTGCCTTCATTCATCAAAGACAAGAAGCGTTCCTATTTTTGGTACTATCTCAAACATACATTTCTGCAATGTTCAGGACACAATCCCACCTTCATCAGAAGTTTCATTTATACCCTCTTAAGATTGTAATTCTGTCAATGAAAATGCAATTTGACTAAGAAAGACTATCAGATAGACACTCAAATACACAAAACCAACCATGAACTAAATATGCTCTTTTCTTAACATCAAATCAAATACATGGAAAGCAGAAGCATGGAAAAGGAGGTTTCCAAATACCATTTCTGTGTGTATTACTTCCTTCCTGATGCCAGCTGTTGCCTCCTGACATAATTCATTTCCTTATATTGAGACTGTTGATTTCTTTGACGTGTTAAATTTGTTTCTTTCTCCCATTCATTCTTTTCCCAGCTTTGATCTCTTCCCCTTTGATATTTAGATGTATCTCTGCCATCCCCGTAGCGATCCCTATTCCAGTCTACTTCCCTATCATCAAGGCATATCCTCTCGGGAGCTCCAACCCACTGACTATTTAATCCTCTCTCTTGATTCTTTGTGGCACCTGACCTACCTCTTTCATGTTTCACCTCACCATATCCACGGTCCGGTCTTGCATCTTCTTCATAGGTACTTTCTTTATCCCTTCTGCCAGTTGACCTGCCCCTTTCATAATTCACAACACCATATCCATGGTGCAATCTTGCATCTTCTTCGTAGATACCTTCTCTATGCCTTTTGTCAGTTGACCTACCCCTTTCATGTTTCACATCAACATATCCATTGTCCAATTCTGCATATTCTTCATAGTCAGTCATTTGCCTATTTTGACCTTCCCTGACCCATCTACCAATGCTTCCATCTATCCGCACTGTAGAGTGATTCCCTTCCATAACACCAGTGGGAAGCATTCCCATTCCGTTAGTTGCTAGCCCTTGGCTCAAAAAAGGAGGTCGGGTATCTACCTTTAATGGCACCACAATAGGGACGATACCAACAAACATCTGCACTTATTGTAACAACAAAAATCTGTGAGTAAAAGCTACTTGCATAGTCTCATTAATAAGAAATATTTTCACTCTGATTCAACCGTTCCCACTGACCTAAAATATTGAGCATCCAAGACGCCTCTGGTTTGATCCATTAAGTATTCTCAGACATTCAAGATTTGGGGTTTCCAGTTTGACACACCCATCTATGTTGAGAAATTCAAGATGTACAAGACTTGAAAGCTCTGGCAATGTCCTCAATTCGAAGAAAAATTTCGGGTTCAGATACTTTAACGACCTTTGATTTGCCATTCCCTGCGGAAAGTGTATCAATTTAGAATAGCCTTTGAAGTCGACATATTCAAGTGTGGATATTTATCCCAAAATGTCCATTGGGATGGACATATTAATGCAGTATTTCAATGCTAGATATTGGAGACACAATAATTCAGAAAAGGAATTAGGAAGTTTAGTCAGATTAATTCAACGCGATATATCTAAATGCCTTATGTTTTTAAGTTCCCAAAAATGAATGGGAAATGATTGTGGAAATCCGGAAAATGATGTCATGGCTCACTGGTGGGAGCTAGAGATATTTCTAAAAAAACTCATATAATGATCTAAAGTAGAACAAAAGACTACTTGATATCTAAGTTGATTACCTCTTCACAACAGAGGAACAACAATCCATTTTTCCGCTGAAAATACAGAACCAAAATCAGTGGTAAGCAATTTCAGTGATCTAAACGGTCCCACTAATTCAAGAAATCTGTTCTCAGGGAGAGTATCTGCGGAAGACCACCCCAATTCCAACGATAAGCCAATCAAATTTTAATTGCCGAGCTCTCTTTCGAGTTTTGTAATTGATGAGAAAAGCTCTTGAAATCTCATTCCATTGACTTTCAGGTCTTAATCAAACCTACAACCATAAACAAAATCAAACCACCTTTGAGAGAGGGAACCTGGAGAATCTTAGATCGAGTGTAGAGTTGCGAGGGGGACTTGGTGAACGTTGTAACTGCAACCACATCAAAACCCAATTTTAGTGTCATGTTCCATGAGGAGGATAGGCCCTGGAAAAAAAATAGGGTATGAATAAATTATAAATTTTACCTGAGAAATTGCTGCCACTCTCTGCCATCTTATCCCCTATCATTCGGTGCAGGGTTATTACCAGAATTGAGCCGAACTCTAAAAAAAACATTGCATTCCAAAATGACGGATCTTACCTTGCTATTGTCGGGTTCTGCGTGACGAGGTACAACGAACCAGTGTAAGAATAGTGTTACCTGGTAGAGGTAAGCCGACTAAGGAGTTTGGCCAAAGAGGGTTTCTGTTCTGTTGGTTGCAGGTTGCAGAGACCGGATAGAAGAATCATGTCATACATAAGTAAAAATTAACAAAGAAATTTTTTACAAGCTGGGTTGTTGTCCAACGTTTGGGTGTCGCCATAATCACTGCAAGAGCATAATAAACCCTGTTAGTTCTGAACTTTTCTACAAAATCCCTAAACTTTACATCTGTGAGCTGCTATTGCTCTGCCTCAATGTCAACCATTGATGAATGGAAGAAATCTGCGAGCGAAGCCTACATTCAACCAAGCAACTGTAAATTACTCTCGCATTATCTCAACCGGAAACTGCATTAAGGTGTTGTAAGTAGTAGAAAACCCTACCTGTAAAGATTCCATCCATTGCTCATAGAAACCTTTGCGCTGTTGCAGAGCGCCCTCAATCCTAACATCATCGCAAGAATGCCCATCGGACGCGGAGCTTGTGGAGCTCGTCATAAGGCGATAAAGCGCGTTAGCTTAATCCGTTCCCTGGATCACGGTGCTGTCGGTTGTAAACCATTCCCGCTCGTGAATAGAACCGCCACTGGTAACCGCAGAAGACCGCCACCGCAGAAGAACGCCAGGGTTTATGCCCGCCCGACGACGGTTTATGCCCGCCCGACGCCAGCTGTTAGCATGAAGACGAAGGAGACCCGACACCACGTGTCATCTGGAGAATGAAAGGGACGACGAAGGTCCCTTTCAAAGGAAAGGCCTATCGGCCTAATAAATCAAAATAAATTCCAATGAAGACATTGATTAATTGCCAAAGTTTAGGATGCTAAACACCTTCTACATATTAGAACTTTATTTTTTTACTCTTGCCTCCACGGGAAACATCTACTACCTTTTGGCTTCGCTGAGATAGTTACAATCAGCTTGCTCCGCAATCGGCTCCATAGAGGGTGTACAGTGAATTTTGTGATTGATCGTGAAAAGCAAGCTCACTCCCTGGCTGGATTTCAAAGAAAAAGGCATTCTATATAGCATTTAACCATATGCAAAACTTCTGGAAGAAAAAATATTTACGACAAAAACGTGAAACGAGACCTTTCAAAAAACCAAAGCACCATTTGCAAAACTTCTGAAAGCAGAAATATTTATGACAAAAATGTTGAACGAGACCTTTCAAAAAAACCAAACCACAAGTCTGTTCAAAAACAAACCTACCGAAGCAATCACAAATTTGTTCAAAAACAAACCTACCGAAGCAATCACAAGTCTGTTCAGAAAACCAACCGAAATGATTCGATCCGCCGTGTGAATCTTTTGGGGCTGCCGAAGAAGAGAGTAAGAATGCTTCCTTTAGCAGGGAAAGAGCCAATTTCCGATGGGGGCATCTAGCATCACATCATGATTTGATTTACGATGCAGGGATTTAGCATCACATCATGATGTGATTTACATTGTATATGTCTTTTTTTACTTTTAATTTCTTTCTCTACTTTCTTTTTCTGAAATTGACATCAAATTATATTATTAATTATGTAATGTGGACATGAAATATTATATTTTATTTGCAACCCATATTGAGTGAATGATTTGTAATACCAAGAACAAATCTATTTATCATACTAAAATTGAGATTATTGATGTTTTATAAAAAAATTAATTAATTAAAAATAACTCAACATGCATATTCATTTTTCATTTTCGTTTTATATTATACCAAATATTACTTTATAAAAAAATTATTTTATTTTTATTTTAAATTGGATAATAAATGTTTATTATCTTTTATCAACCTATATGTTAAACTATTTCAACATAAATAAACCTAATTAACTGAAATACTACAAAAAGTTTAGGAACTAGTTGTGCTTAGTTACTTTTTGATGACTTAAAAAAGAATACAACTGTTTGTTTAAATATTAATCATCATAATAGGGTCAGATGGCAATAAAACCATACTTATAAAAAATGACAGACATCTTGATGACTTAAAAAGAATACAATTGTTTGTTTAAATAATTAATACTCATAATAGGGCCACATGGCAATAAAAACCATACTTATAAAGAGTGACAAACATCTTATGACTTAAAAAAGAATACAATTGTTTGTTTAAATATTTAATCCTCATAATATGGCCACATGGCAATAAAACCAGGCATCAGTTGCCAAATAATTCACCAATGTGAGCCTTCCTAAAACTTTTTTTCAAGGCATTGTCTACCAAATAATCCGCCAAAATGAGCCTTCCTAAAACTTTTTTTTTAAGTAATTAAATTTTTCAAGTAATTAAATAAGAATACAACTATTTGTTTAAATAATTAATCCTCATAATAGGGCCACATGGCAATAAAAGCCATACTTATAAAGAATGACAGGCATGGGCTCCAAATTATCCGTCAAAACGAGCCTTCCTAAAACTTTCTTTCAAGGCATCCACTGCCAAATAATCCGCCAAAATGAGCCTTCCTAAAACTTCTTTTTCAAGTAATTAAATATTGTCCAATGATCTAAAATAAATATCCAACAACAAATATATTTTTTATAAATAAAACAAAATACTGGAAAACAACCATCACAAAGTAAATAAAAGAATTTACAGAGTAAGTTGCCGAGTTGATGCCGAAAAATATTCTATTTCAATTTATTATGAAATACCCTGTTGGTGAAGCCATTAAAAATACCTTTTGCAATATCCTAAACTAAAGTTGACCTTGCAAGGCCACACAAATAAAGTACTATTTAGTGATATAATTATATTTTTATTCAATAAAACTTGTAAGAAAAATATATATAAGTCGAATTTCAATTTTAGTGTAGATCACCGGTGCTAAATTTGTGAGAACTTATCATGGAATTGATAATGAAAAAGTCAGTCCAGTTCCATAGAAGTTAAAAAAACACAAAATTATGTTCATCCACAACTGCTTTTTCTTCAAACCAAATAACACAACCCCACTAAGCGGTCTGACAAAAAATAATAGGGGTGCGGATTTGTTTACGTTGAAGTTTTTTCTCTTAAACTCTCAAAACTTTCTCGACTTCTTCATTCATGGTTTCTTTGGGCGGTTTAGATTTCTTAACATTCACATCGTATTAAGAATTAACATTAGCATCATTAGACAAGAGCTCTGAAATCTACGGTCCTCGAAGTCAAGTCGTCAATAACTAAACTAGAGAGATGGATCTCTTATCCGTACTGCATGAATACACAATCAAAGAGACGTGGAGAGCATCAAAATTGTGGGAGATGACATCCATCTTGGGGAAGATTATAAATTCCCCTCCAACATCGAGACAACCTACAGATCCAAACAAGGTAGTCTCTACACTCTTGAATGCCTTGCTTTCTTTCTAAAAAATTGCCCATCTCAAGCACACCGAGTACATGCAACAAGCCCAAACACAGATCCAAACAAAATAGTCTCTACACTCTTGAATGCCTTGTTTTCTTTCTGAAAAATTGCCCATCTCAAGCACACTGAGTACATGCAACAGGCCCAAGCACATAAGTTCCACTAGTTTTCCATTCAGAAAATATTTGAACAACGTTAATGCCATGGACAGTTGAAATTTTGGAACTTCATGCCCTGCTTCTCTTATGGTGGCAAATGTCAAACCCTTGTAAATCACAGTGTATTCGCTGACCTGCACCATTAATGGGAATACAGATCAAATCGATATTATCATCAGGATTTTATCGGTAAAATTAATCTGGCTGATTTGATTCTTTTACCTCGTTGCCATTAACCCACGTGTACCATGGTGTCTGAATTGGAAGCTTGAGCTCATCGATGGAGAGTGCTATAGAGGTCACAGGGACCCTAGCGTCTAGGTCTCCGTTGAAAATACGAAACGAAAAATGGTTTAAAAAAAACAATTATGCAGTTATGTTATTTTTTTTTTTTAATTCAATTTTTTAGGATTTTAGGTAATATTTTAACATTTTGAATTAATCAAATTACATAAAATTAAAAATAAGTAAAGTAAAAAATCAAATTAAAAATAAAATAAAATGGAAGTAAAATAATTTATTTATTTATTTTTTACATATTTTCATAATTCAAAGTTTAACTTTTGGTGTATATATACACACATTACTATTTTAGATCTATTTGCCAATTTTAATCCATGATCTACTAAGGCTCTAAGAGGATCAAATTTATTGAGGATATTTGATTCCTTTCAGCACTAGGTAGGTATAGAATGCATCTTATAAATTCCGGAAAGGAGTAAATCTATTGAGATTCAAACTTCTTTGAAAGTAAAAAATATATATAATACCTCTAGGAGCTTAGTTAATCCAAAATTATAGATGTATAATAAATTTAGTATATCTAGAATCATAGATATCCTATTATATGTGGAGAAAATTATCTTTTTCGTACTTTGAATTTTTATATTATAATCAAAAATAAAAAAAAATGTTAGCATATTATGATCATTTGGTCACATCAATAACTATTTACATTAACAGTGAATGGTTATGGAATGTCCAACATTAACTATATTACATATTAAGATTTATATTTTATTTTTTCACATTTAACTAATACAATTATAAAATTATTTTATAAATTAGAAAATAAAAATGAAACAAAACAAGAAATTATTACATTAATTAAATAATAGAATATACAAAATAGATGCAAATTATAATTGTACACATTATTAACAAATAATAAATTATATAAATTGGATACAAATTATCATTGTACAAATTATTAACAAATAATGCATGTAGTGTATCATCCACATTGGCTTATGTATGTGTGTTATTAATAAATTGGCAATTGTAATTAAAATTCTACCTGCATAACTTTCACATGCTATGTAAAACTTTTCAAAATATTGCAGAATCTCTAATAGAAATAACGATAACTACAAACATTTTGAATGTAAAAGTTGGTGTAATAGATTTGGTTTATTTTACTATATATCTACTTCGTTTATAACTATTAAATTTCAAACTATTCTAAAATCTGCAATCTACATTAAAATGCATTAGCATTGTGAAAAACTTTGTAATAGGATGAGATTAAGGCCATAGCTTCAATGTTGGTTTCTGATTGCCCTAGAATATATTTCGGATTCGTAAAATTGTTTTGTTAATTTTCCCTTACCTTTGCGTTTCTGGATGCATTCACTATACACTTGGGATCAAAGATACTGTAAATATCGATATTTCCCATTTCATTATACACTTGATTTTCCAAAAGTTGGCACACTGATTCATCAAATTTTGAATTGGTACATTTGCTGATTACTTGCTCTTAGGTTTGACAGGATATCAATGCATGACTTCGTGCGTACTGATATGTTCTGAGAAAATCTGTGTCACTATTCATTATGCCATTCCCCACCTGCATAAACTGAACGTGCAGCTTCAGATTGATTATGTACATAAGTTTCCAAATATGATAATTTAGCACCATGGCATTCGATAGAGTTTGCAAGTCTTTACATGGGGATTAAACAAAATATATTCTTATATTGAATTCTCTTTGCATGCATTTTGATTCTTAGACCAATGAAATATTCTGAAAATCACAAGTCTGAGCTCAACTCACCATTATTCCTCTGAAATTAATGAACGATGCCTGCGACAAATTTTTGTGCCTTAAAAAT
The DNA here is from genome assembly GCA_000404065.3 of Pinus taeda. NCBI lineage: Eukaryota > Viridiplantae > Streptophyta > Pinopsida > Pinales > Pinaceae > Pinus > Pinus taeda. Next base: position 141,232 of record APFE031311630.1, on the reverse strand, counting down.
GTTGAAGCCAACTCTGGAATGTAATATCCTAAAATCAATAATTAACGTTAGCACCTTCATGAAAAATTAATATATCCCTCTAAACTAGTGCATTATTTTAATGGTAACAATCTGCAATTGCGCTCATCACAGTTTTAATAATAGCCATTTGAAACTAAAAACTTGTGCATCATAGATAGTTACTAAAAACGATACTACCTGCATAACTTTCGCCTGCTATGTAATACTTCAGGAATTTATACTATGGAAACCCATTGAACTAGTTTACCAGGAAAGCATACGATTCTTCGGCTAGAATAGAACAAAAACCCAGTTAAAATGTTTAGATTTTGGGGCATCGCTTAACATGCAACACGCCCAAGCGCATAAGTTCCACTAGCTAGAGTAACTATCCAGAGTAGTTGCAACGGACACCCTTGAGCGGTTGCAACCGATTAGCTATCCAAAGTGAAACACATGGGCAACTAAAAACGTTTGACTCACCAGCAATAGTAGTCTATATAGTTAGGAAAGCTACCAACCATTATGCAATTCAAATCAATGGATCATCTTAACTCAATCGTCTAACAAAATATCTAATGGTACAAATTATGACACGGAGGCATTTAGGAGACTTGATTTCAGAGGGAACACCTTACAGTGTAATTATAAGCCCAAGGTATATAAACCCTAAGATAAATATTATGAACACTAAAATAAACATGTTCGACCATGGTTGATTTTCATATTAAGACAAATCTTGCCAGGATGCATCATTGGAGCATGGTTGACATGCTTAGCCATGGTTTACCATGATTGACCATGGATGACAATGTTTGAATTTATAAAACATGGTTGAACATGTTTTACAAAGCTTGACCATGGTTGTCCATCATTGATCATGGTTTACCATGATTATCATATTGAAATAATTTTGCCATAATGCAATGTTGGACCATTGTTGAAACAATGATTGAAATTCATATTGAGACATTCTTTGTCACAATGCGATGTTGGAGTATGTTCTACCATGATAAACCATAATTTACGATGATTGATTTTATAAAATATGGTTTATGATGGTTTACCATGATTGAATTTGTAAAACATGGTTGAGAATGATTGATATTATAAACCCTAGGATTAATACTAAAATCCCAAGAAATTATAAACCTAAGGGAACAATACTAAACCTCGAGAATATGAACCTTTAAATTAATAAACCTAAGGGATTTATATTATAAATGCAAGGGATAAAAATTATAAATCCAAGATATATTATCCCTAAGATAGATATTATAGACGCTAAAATAAATATGGTTGACCATGGTTGATTTTCGTATTGAGACAATCCTTGTAACAATGCAAAGTTGGATCATGATTGGGCATGCCTGACCATGAATGATTTCCATATCTTGACAATCTTGTGAGAATGTGACGTTGGATCATGGTTGACCATGGTTGATTTTTATTTTGAGACAATCATTTCACAATGGGACATTTGACCATGGTTGACTGTGGTTAACCATGGTTGACATTGGTTAACTATGGTTGGCCATGATTGACCATGGTCGATAATGATTGATATTAAAAACCCAAGGGATTAATAAACCAAAGGGATTGATATTATAAACATGAGGGAATAATAAACCCAATTGATATTATGAACCTAAGGGAATGATAAACCCAATGGATTAATAATAAAACGATTATGAACCCAAGGGTCTAATATTCTAAAACCTATGATAAATATTATAAATTAAAATAAACATGGTTAACCATGGTTTATTTTCATATTGATACAATTCTTATCACAATGTGACATTGGACCATGGTTGAAACAATGATTGATTTTCAAATTGAGACAATCCTTGTCACAGTGTGATGTAGGAGCATGTTTGGCCATGATTTACCATGGTTAACCATGATTGATTTTATAAAATATGGTTCACCGTGATTGAATTTATAAAACATGGTTGACCATGATCAATCTTATAAGCACAAAGGAATAATAAACCCTAGGGACCAATAATATAAACCCAATGAAATAATAAACCCTCTGAATTAATACTAAAAAACCAAGGGATTATAAACCTAAGGGAATAATATTAAACCCTAGGAATATGAACCCTTCAATTAATAAACCTAAGGGATTGATATTATAAACCCAAAAAATATAAACACAAAGATCAATATTATAGACCCTAAAAAACATGGTTGACCATGGTTTATTTCCATATTGACACAATCCTTGTCACAAAGAAAATTTGGACCATGGTTTCCCATGCTTGACCATGATTGATTTTCATATCGAGAGAATCTTGTCACAATGTGACGTTGGACAATGGTTGACTTTAATTTTGAGACAATCACTGTCACAATGTGACATTCAACCATAGTTGTATATGATTGACCATTCTTTACCATGACTATTATTATAAACCTAAGTGATTGATATTATAAACCTAAGGGAATAATAAACCCAAGGGATTAATACCAAAACCTCAAGGTATTATGAAACCAAGGGAATAATATTACACTGAAGGGACTAATATTATAAAACATAATATACATATAATAAACACTAAAATAAACATGGTTGATCATTGTTGATTTTCATATAGAGACAATCCTTGTCACAATGTGACATTGGACCATGGTTGACCATGCTTGACTATGGTTGATTTTCATATCAAAAAAATATTTGTCAGAATACGATGTTCGCCCATGGTTAACCATGATTGACCATGGATGACCATGCTTGGTTTTATAAAATAGGGTTAAACATGACTTACCAAGGTTGACCTGATTGACCATGGTTGATCATGGTTATCATATTCAAACAACCTTTGTCATAATTCGACGTTGGACCATGGTAGGGACAATGATTGATTTTCATATTGAGGCAATCTTTATCACAATGTGATGTAGAAGCATGGCTCACCATGACTTACCGTGGTTGACTACGATTTATTTTATAAAATATGGTGATGATGGTTGACCATGATTGAATTTATAAAATATGGTTGAGCATGGTGGAGCATGATGGATGTTATAAGCCCAAGGGAGTAATAAACCCTACGGATTAACACTAAAAACGCAAGGAATTATAAACTTAAGGGAATATTATTAAACCCTAGGAATATGAACCCTTAATAAACCCAAAGGATTGCTATTATAAACCGAATGGAATAATAAACCCAAGGTACACAAACACTAAGATAAATAATACAAACCCTAAAATAAACATGGTTGAGCATGGTTTAGCATGGTGGATTTCCATATTGAGATAATCCTTATCACAAGGTAATGATGGACCATGCTTGACCATGATTTATTTTCATATCAAGATCATCTTCACCATGGGACATTGGACCATGGCTGGTTTTTATATTGAGGTAATCATTGTCACAATGCGACATTTCACCATGGTTTACAATGATTATATATAATTGACCATGGTTGATTGTCATTTATATTATAAACCCAAGAAAATAATAAACCCAAGGGATTGATATTATAAACCCAAGGGAATAATAAACCTAAGAAATCAACGCTAAAACCCCACGAGATTATGAACCTGAGGGAATAATACTAAACCCAAGGTATATAAACTATAAGATAAATATTATAAACACTAAAATAAACATGGTTGACCGTCGTTTGTTTCCATATTGAGAAAATATTTGTTACAATGCATCGTGGACCATGGTTGACCATACTTAACCATGGTTAAATTTCATATCAAAAAAATCTTTGTCACAATGCAATGTTCAACCATGGTTGACCATGGATGACCATGTTTGATTTTATAAAAGATAGTATAATAGGACTAACCATGATTATCATATTGGGACAATGTTTGCCATAATGCGACATTGAACCATGGTTGAGAGAACAATTGATTTTCAATAGTTAGCCATCATTAGCCATGGTTGACCAAGATTGAGCTTATAAAATATGGTTGACCATGATTGACCATGCTTGACCATGACTGACCATGGTTAGATTGAGGACTGTGAGTGCACAATGCTGATTATAATTGAGTATAGTAAACATATAGTTGATTAACATTGACCATGGTTGACTATTTATACATTGACTGCAAAGGTTGACTACAAAGGTTAAATATCTCCCTATGTCATCATGATGACTTTAGATATATGTCTTTGCTTAATTCTAAGGATGTTAAACATAATGCTTATCAATTATTATGGTTCAACATGCTCTTCATGTTCACGATCTTTGACCAAATTAATAATGGTTACGTTGTGTTAGTATTTAAATTAATATATTATTAATGTGTAAATTTATAAATCAACGTAATAATATATTGTTATTATTATATTATTATAAATTTATTAAAAGTTTAAATAATATTATTAAGTTTAAATGATAGGTCAAATATCACTAGTTTTTATTAATTTATTAATAACTCATAATTATAATTATTAATATTATTTATTATATTATATTTATATATATATATATGTGTGTGTGAGAAATAATAAAATGTTTACTTTATGCTATTTTTATATTTAATTAATTAATTTTACTTATGTTGTTATTGTTGCATAATTAGATAGAATCAAAATGTTAACACAATATAGGTTAAAAACATCTCTTTTATACTGGAGAATCGAGAACATTTCTCATATAAATATTATAATTCTAAAATTAAATTATAACCAATTAATTTGGAAAAAATGGATAATTTAAATAAAAGACTTATATTTATATTTATATATATATATAATTAATAAATAAATATATTATATTATATATATATTATATATATATATATATATATTATATATATATTTTAAAATTTAATAAGTAATCAATTATTATTTGATATACTCTAAAGTAGTAACTCATTAGAGTAATATGAATTAGGTCCAATATTTAATGAAATGGTTGATATTATAGGCAATAGTATATCAAGATCTTTCAAACTTTGGCAATAGTAAGAAATAAAATATATAAAATCATATTAGAGATATATAATGCCTTACTCTTGACAAACATCTATTCTTTTAATCTTATTAACTCTAATAAAAAAATTAGAGTAATCTCTCGTAGTCAATTATTTTTATAAAATCTCAAAAAAACAAAATTAAATTCTAATAACAAATGATATATCTTTCTAGAATCACTTGCATCTCCTAATAAAAGGATTTTATTTTTATTTTTATTCAGAAAACATAACTATACAAAAAAATTATACATTTATTAATATTTGTTCCGCATCAAAGAAACTCTTCATACCACTATTTTTTTAAATGTGACTACCGTATTTTCTAATTTGAAAAACATAATAACATATTTTTAAAGAAGATTGTTATTTTTCATTGAAAAGCATTTTTCTTTATGCTTTTATAGTTTTTCTAATTTGAAAACATATCTCACATAAACATATGAAATAATTTTGTAAACAAGTTAAAATATTACCATTTTTCAATGAAAACATTTTTTTTGTCTGTACTTTCATAACTCTTACACTTATGGTTTTTAAAACATTTAGATAAATTTAATATCTATAATATCAATTATATTATTTTCATGAGTACTTTCATAACTCTTACACTTATGGTTTTTAAAACAATTAGATAAATTTAATATCTATAATATCAATTATATTATTTTCATGAGTACTTTCATAACTCTTACCCGCATGGTTTTTAAAACAATTGAATAAGTTTAATATAAATATTACCAATTATATTATTATCACCGCTTAGCAATTGTATGTAAGATTGAATTGTAAAATTTCTTAATATGTTAAGATAAGAACAATTTTCGTAATAGAAATGCTCCAAAAACATATTGTAATACATTATATTAATCAACTCTTTTTCATAGCATGCCAATGTTCTTGAAATAAATCTCTCATTATAGCAATTATCTGCACCACATAAATTATCCATTTTGAAAATCCACACAACCATCAAGTAATTCATAGTTATAAAGTTTTGATATATTATCTTTCGATTGAAAATAATAATTCAGACAATAATAATAAGCATTGTTTTTTTTCAATTGCCAAATTAACCCCTAGAAATCTGGCGCTCGTGGCTTATGTTAACATCATTATTATAACCACTTTCATTAAGCTTCGATTATTCCACCACGACTTGTTGGTAGGTGATCCGCTCGGGTTTAAGAACCTTCCCTAAGTATAGCTGTCACACGTTCTGTTCATTTCGTGGCTAGATATAACGCTGCAATTTGGCTTACTCTCCGTCGATACCTGAGGTTCTATCGGACGACTCAACTTTGTGCTAAACAGTTAAGGGGTAACTAACCTTTTTTCTCTTCTGGGCTTTCGGTTATTCGCGTGCCTCAACTTCGTGGGTACGCTCTGCAACAAACCCTAACAGGTTGGGGTTTCTCTCTGTCGTCAGCCTCTGGAAAACCCAGGTACTATAAGACTTCAAGTAATTATTGTCTCCTTCTACACTGATATTGCATAGTGTTAATCCGCTAATCTCCCTCTCGTTTATGGGATTTTATATTTCATATTCAATCTATGGCGGAAAGGGTCGAACTGGAGGTGTTTTTCGAGGAAGGGGTATTGATACATTATTACCTAGGTAAAGGAAGCAGTATTCTCATTTTTTTGTTGGCATAACTCTCACAGTAATTTTCTTCTCGGTATTTCAGATACTGCTAAATTTTCTTCTTTTCTTTCTCACTCCTGCAGAATGAGGATTATGCATATGGCAAGGCTTCGTTAAGGTAACAGAACCCTAACCAAGTAATTTTTTCCAGTTCACGTTAAATTCCATTCCAGTCTTATACTGACTAGCTTTTGTTCCCTTGGGCATTCACCTATACAGGTTAGAGTTTTCCGCCTCTAATTTCACGTTAACAAAATGCTTATTTCTTTGGAACTGGTGGAGCTTGGCTTCTCTGCAATTGATCCTTACAAATCAAGAACTGTTCAATGGTTTTTCTGTCTGCTAACAACGAAAGTACGAGAAAAATAATTTTTTGTATGTTTAATTCATATGCAAATAATTTCTTTTTCTATGTTCAAATCATATTCAAATAATTCCTTTCCTTATGCTGAAATCATATTCTACTAATCCATTTCCCTTTGACACATGTGTGGTTATAGATCTCTGAATGCGGTGACCTCAATCTATTTCTTGTTTTTTTATTTGTTGGGTCTCTTCTGGCAACTTGCATCCACATACTCTGATTTGTTATGTTACGTATTTTCAAAGAACAATTCAAAGATTTAGTCCGAGTTTAGGGAAATTTCAGAAATGTTATTTGAGCTTCATGTAGAAATATCATAGGCCTCATAATAGATATTTTATTGGGGAAATGAAATTTTTAACGCAGTTAAAAAAACTCAGTACATGGCTTTCTGTCTGCTAGAAGCCAAACTATGAGAACAAACATAATTTAATAACTTCAGCGTTACATTATGGAATATTTATAATTAGAGGTCACCTTTGTTCAAGAGTACTTGGATAATATTGCGAACTAAATACGTCCACAGTACTAGCGTTCCTTGACTTGCATTCTTAGAAGTCAATCTTCCATCTCAGTACTAGCGTTCCTTGGTTTGCATTCTTCGAAATCTATCTTCCAGCGTTCCTTGATTTGCATTCTTAGAAATCTATCTTCCAGCGTTCCTTGATTTGCATTCTTAGAAATCAATCTTCCATCTCAGAGGCAACACTGTAGATTTTGTTGGAAGGGTAGAGCAGAGGAAAGGCAACACTGTAGATTTTGTTGGAAGGGTAGAGCAGAGGAAATAAAACAGAAGTTCACAAAAAAAAATGTAGATCTTGTTGGAAGGGTAGAGGAAATAAAACAGAAATTCATTTTGTTGGAAGGGTAGAGGAAACAAAAGTTCACACAAAACATGTAGATCTTGTTGGAAGGTTAGAGTAAATAAAACAGAAATTCATTTTGTTAGAAATTCATTTTGTTGGAAGGGTAGAGGAAATAAAATAGAAGTTCACACAAAACATGTAGATCTTGTTTGAATGGTAGAGGAAATAAAACATAAATTCACACAAAACACACATACACAACTGCTACTTTTCACATGATTCACACAAAACATGATTCACATGATTCACACAAACATGATTCACATGATTCTTACAAAACATGATTCACATGATTCTTACAATGAAGCCGGTGAACGGTATTTATCTTTTACCAACTAGCTAATTGCCTAAAATATCTTTACATGCAATCATATGCAACCACACATTAAAAGTCAACCACACATTAAAAGTCGTCTATCACTTAACTTGTCTTTAATCAACACTCAAATATTCAAACCTCAACACTTAGTTAACTTTATCTAACTCCACAATTTCCAACACCCCCCTTAATTACGACCGTATGACTCACGACCGTATGACTCAACATAACTTAAATTGACTCATCACAACTCAACATAACTTAAATTGACTAGCACTCAAACATCTACTCTTCTACTGATCACACAAAACATGATTCACATGATTCTTACAATGAACCCGGTGAACGGTATTTATCTTTTCCAACTAGCTAATTGCCTAAAATATCTTGACATGCAATCATATGCAACCACACATTAAAAGTCGTCTATCACTTAACTTCACTTTAATCAACACTCAAACATTCAATCCTCAACACTTAGTTAACTTTATCTAACTCCACAATTTCCAACGCCCCTCTTAATTACGACCATATGACTAGACTCAACATAACTTAAATTGACTCAGCATGACTTAAATTGACTTAGCACTCAAACATCTGGTCTATGCCTCAAGTTGACTTTAATCAACACTCAAACATTCAATCCTCAACACTCCTCAACACTTAGTTAACTTTAGCTAACTCCACAATTTCTAACACCCCCCTTAATTACGACCGTATGACTTACGACCGTATGACTTAGCATAACTTAAATTGACTTTATTATCACTCAACAACACAACATAAATTGACTTGATTATCATTCAAACATGCTTTCTTGTCTCACAATTTTTCATTTTATTTTTCTCTTCTTCGAAATTTCTCTGTTGAACAGAACTTTCTTGCTGTAGGTTTTATTTACTTGTTGATGTTGCAAAGTGTCTTTGACTTTTCTTTAACTTGTTCTGAAACACAATTTGATCTTGTCTACTACATCTTCTCCTTCAAGCATTCATTCAACCATGGACGATTGCCATAACATTGCATCTTCAAAAATGGTTTCAATACATTCATCTTTGTCTTTCATATCATTCTTTTAACGCATACTCAAGATCAATATTCACCATTTCATTCAATTTTTTTATTACAACCACTGCTTTAAAACTCACATCAATTTGTTCTATTGGTTTCTGAATCAATTCTTCAATGAGCTTCAAATCTACATCAAATTTATCAACAACCTTGCTTTGAACTTCTTTTTCCATGCTATTATGAACACTTGCATATTCAGAAACAATGTTAAAAACATCTTTAATATGACTCTCTTAAGTGGGAGGTTGTCTTCCACTATTATGTTCTTAGTCAATATTCTCATTAAAAACTCTTCAATTACTTTATCTTGTTCTTGATTATCAATTGCTACTAGATGACACATTGCTTCATGAGCAGTTCCAACTGCTACAGTGGCAGCTTCAACCTTCAATGTTTTATCAAACATTGTGCTTATCATATTGTCACAATCAATCCATGTTTCAAAAATGAAACCACACATATCATCAACATAATGTTCATCCACACTATGGTGGCATGCATGTGCTCATCGCCAATTTCATTGACAATTTCAACTTCACCAAATCTATCAGCTCTGACCAATTCACATATTACTTTGCAATCATCATACACGTGTCTAATCATAGTGAGATTCACAATCATCTCTATCATCCACTCCACATTAAAGTGGAGTCCTTGAGCATTTATTTCCTCTTGCTATGTTTCACACACAGAGGACTTCAACTTCTCGCTCGACAATCTTCGTTGCATCTTCTTCATCCATATGCATGCTTGTATAATGGATTTCAATTTTATGGTATTGACAACTATCATCCACTTTTGAGTGGGATTCTCCAAGCTCTATTTTTCTCTCAGAGTCTTGCTCATCTACGTTCAAATTTGCGGGTGACTTCTTTGCTTGTGACATAACTTGTTGTTGCATGTTCAAATTTGCGGGTGACTTCTTTGCTTGTGACATAACTTGTTCTTGCATGTCACTCCCCCTTGCACCAAACTCTACTTCCAGGAACTTCCATGCTTCCTTGGAAGTTGTAGCCTTTTCTATCTTGAACAAACACTTCTCATCCAATGCCTGTTTTATAAAATTCAATGCTAAAACATACATACTTCATCATATGAGTTATTAGATTCATACTCAATTAACTCTGTAGCTCTCAGAAAAGGTAACATCTTGATAACCCAATGATCAAAATATTCACCTGTAAGCATAGGAGGTGGTAGGAAATCAAAGCTACACCAATCACCCTCGGTTTCTTCTTTGTCTTTTTCTAAACTTTTCATTGCCTCGGTTGCGGCCTCAACCTCTCTAACCATGGCAATGATCTTTGCAACCCATGACTTGATCACTCTTTTTCTTACACTTGCTTTGTTCATTGATGTGGCTATCTTCCTCATAAAGCACAATCTTCACCAAAGACACTTTTTTCATGCTTATCAAAACTTCATTCCTCATAAAGCACAATCTTCACTAAAAACACTTTTGTCATGCTTAACAAAACGCCAAAATATTTTTGTAAACTAATAACAAACTTTCACCATACACACTTTAATAAAAAGAATTCATCATCCAACTTTCAACTCCTTTTTTTTCCCAAATAAGCCCTCTCAAAAATAACTTCAAACTCACCTTCAAAAAAACCTTTATATCCTTTTATATCACACTTACATCAAAATATGAATCTCTTTTTAAATAAACCTTTACCATACCAAATATACCCACGGAACATAGTATTTCCAAACCAAGTAACAATTTTCTTTGAATGAGCAAACGTTGCCAAAAAAAATAAAATTCGTGAATAGATCATATTTATTGATGGCTCATTGACTTTTCTTTTATTTGTCTGATTCCAAAATAAAACACGTTTTATAACTTCACCTTGCTGCGAAACACTTCTAACTGCTCTGCGGAAAAAAACGACTTTGGCTTAACTCTGTTCAAGGCGGCGGAACACTAGTTGCTTTGGCGGCTAGAGTAGACGGCCCTTTAGTGATACGGTGGCACTGCAGGCTACTATTTCCACTGCTCTGAGGGAAAAAAACGACTTTGGCTTAACTCTGTTCAAGGCGGCGGAACACTAGTTGCTTTGGCGGCTAGAGCACACGGCCCTTTAGTGATACGGTGGCACTGCAGGCCATTAATAACTGCTGGCGACTATTTCCAGTGATATCTCCGATTTACGAAGGCTCTTAAATAACCAAAACCAAATAAACGGTACTATTGTGGAATATGTTGGTTATTTGCTCTGTTAATGAGCCCTATTTTTGCTATTTGTAATTTGGCTCCCATACTAATTTGTTGGAAGGGATTACGGATTTAATCTTGAGCCATGTTTTTGGTCTTTCTAATTTGACCCCATACTAATTTGTTGGGAAGGGAAGAGGAAATAAAATAAAAATTCACTCAATTAGGTTTACTATCACCTGACTTGATTCAACAATCAAACATTCATATCTTTAACACTTAGTTAAATCCTTAACACTTAGTTAACCCTTAGTTAAATCCTCAGCACTTTAGTTAAGTGACTCCCTAATTTTAACTACCTCAACACTAACTTTTTAACTAACTCCACATGCTAGACAAACTACAATTTATAACAGATATCTGACGTTGGCGTAGCTTTATTGCTAGATGGTTTATATAGGATTTGAATATTGTGTTTCAGAAGGATATACGAATACATTTCAGGCCATCATAAATACTTACATGCGTAGAAAAAAAGCGTGTAAGCGATTGTAAATACCAGCTACATTAACTATTGTTTCGCAATATCAGAGATATCTATCGTTATCTTTATCTGGAATGACGTATAAAAGTCCAAGATATCGACAAAGCGAGGTGCAGTCCTGCTGTTTGTCCGACGCGGATTTCTTGTCCAGTGGCTTGGATCTCCACTTCTCTTCATCACAAGTCCCAAAGAAATTAATTGTCAGAATGTATTGCAGGAATGACCTACTTAGTTTACTGAAATAAATAAGCTTTCCAACATGCGAACGAGTTGAAATTCATTCGATTCAAATTAAATTCTCGACTGAACATGAACGAGGAGCGTGAAAGCTGAAAAATGTAAGCCATTGCATTGGGAAACCTGTTGAGATTAAGCAACAAGTATATATTACCATTTTCATGTAAGCTGACATGATACCTGAGATGTAATGGCTTTTTTTCAGCATGAAAAAAGCTTTATATTGATATTATATAATCAACAAAATGCCTTTACATAGACAGCTGTGCGATATTTTCACTCTATAAATATGGCGGAAGATATGAAGAAAGTTCTGTGTGTACAGAGTAATGATGGAAATTGGAAGCATATTATCTTCAGTGGTTAAACAAAACTGTGTTCCAAGCTAGCAGAGAAGTTACGATCATACCTTTTGCTATGTATTGTGCCGACGTAAGATCCTAGCATAAAATAAGATATAATCCTAAGTAAAAAAACCATAGAGGTGAGTTATATGTTAGGGAGACGAAAATCCTGGATCTGGAAGCATTTGTTTGCCAATATAATCCTCCCTACACCCTGAAGGGAAGTTAGGCTTTTTTTGGATAGTGCATCAGCTTCCCTGTTATTAGCTCTGAGATAAAATAGTCCCTTGCTACTCCATATGTTTGCTATTCTATCCAGCCATCCAGCGAGATGAGTATTTTCTATTCTATGCTTTATCATCGTTGTCCTTCCTCACCTTCATGCATTTTGCAATGGCCTTTTGCAAATTAGCCCTGAAAAGGACTTTTGCAAATTACCATGCCTCTCCTGAAGCAGTGCTTCTTGGTGGCCTCGATCTTTTTCTGCTGGCCTTGATCCTTTTCTTTTTGCCAGCCGCGATCCTATGTAACTCTCTTAAATTTAGTGAAACCTACGGACGAAAGCAGTGCGTCTTTCACCTTAACCGCCATGATCGCCATCACCTTACAGCGAGGCGATGACTCTTCCGTTTCCACAACTCATCGATCACCATTTAACGACGCCATTTAAGAAGTTGAAAAAATATTGCAACGCTTCAATCTCCCTCTCACCACAATCCTCGATCATGCATTCAGACGAATCATATTCCCCCAGCATCAATCCCGACCGTAGATAATCCCGACCTTAGATAAATGAACAAATATATTATAAATTTAAAATCAACCCCGGTACATCCACCCGGGTCGATATAGAGACACCTATCCAACGAATTAATTAACAACAAAATATTGGAAAGTAGTAGTGTAGTAAGTGCTCTTCAACACACAAGATTTTATAAGTTAAGAAGATTGCAATAAGACCTAGTTTATTCAACAATTATATATTATATATATTTGTGAAAGTAATTTTTACAATATAAGACATTTTATAAGTTTAAGAAAAACTAATAATCATCTTACTTCAGGGAGGATTAGTAAACAATGATAAAAATTAATAAATAAATAAATAAAACTAAAAATAAATAAATTTAGAAAAACATAATTATTT
>APFE031311630.1:107828-126831 GCA_000404065.3 Pinus taeda | reverse complement strand
AATTTATTTTAAATTTTTGAAATTGTAACATCCCTCTCTTGTGTACTACACAATTGTAAACCTAAACTGAGGAAAGCTAGGTTTGATACCCTTCTTTGTGAGTTAAATTATTCTACACCTAAGCTAAGGAAAGCTAGGTTATATATACTATGAGAAGCAAATGTATTATTAAATACATTAATAAAATAATTCCCTTCGAGGGTGGAGCACCAAGAGAGAGGAGATGTTTGTCAAATCCCATGAGGAATGAGATAGAGATGAACCTTTCATGATAGGCTTCTAGATGGGATTCTAGATAAGCCTGAATGGATTCGATATCCATGAGATGGATGGGAGATAAAAATCCATCGGACATAAAACATTTGCAGAGATAAAGGCAAGCTTTTATATGGAAAAAAGTCGTAAGAGATAAAGATGAGCATTTCGGGATAAGACTTAGGCAAATGGAAAAATCCATAAAGAGGGACACCGCTAATGGTAACTAAATCATGAAAGAGGGTTTTAAATACCTAGTGCATTGATCAATTGAGATAGTTGATCCTTGGCAATATCTTTGGCTCGGGGGGAATTAGAGGTGATTCTTGGCTAGATGGTGGTGCTCCTCCCTCCAGGTGAGGTTTAATTGGTGTCAGTTGCATGGGATGTAGTCTATGTTGTTTCTTTGCCTGGATATTACTTCAATTCATTTAGCATATATGTTTAGTTGTAGTGTGATGATAACTATACATGATAAATGATTTTGGTTAAATTGAGGTGTTCCAGTTCTTTACTCATATTGCGTAACATATATGTTGATGATACTATCTGTGTTCATGTAATTGATTTCACTCCTATGCATGTGGATGAGTAAAATGTCTAAGTGAATCTAAATCTAATCATCATTATGTTAAAGGAACATAGTTTGTATTTAATGTTATATTACGTCTTTGGGCAGATGATGGGTACAAGACATAGATGCGTGCATTTCATGGTATAGTCTATGATAGTTTGATTAACCATTACATGTGTACTCGAGGAGGCTCACTTAGCCCTCCTACCTATTGTATAAGAGTTGAGTAAGTCTATCGAATTATGGTTCTGATGTATGGTTGGGCTAACTACATTAGAATTAAGTTAATTAATATTGGTGGCAATCTTAAACAATGAATGTTAGAGATTACTTGACAGAACTAGTTTCTTTCTACAAATTTATAAAATCGTGCTTAATGATGGAGCTCAATAATAGTGTTCGTAAAGTGATTCAGATTAATGTACTAATGAATGCGATTAAATTCTAACTGTAGTGAGACCAAATCCCAAGTTTAAGGGGCCTAGTGGCAAAATTCATAGGTAGGCTAACGATGATCGTTGCAAATGGTGTCAAAGCAAGTTCAAGCCTTGTGGCCTATGGACTCATCTACTTCCTAAAGTTTTGTGGGCAGATTTAATTATAAAATTCGTATGGAGCAATAGCCCCAAATTTATCTGGAAATTTAAGCATATAAAGTTTATATTAAATTGTCGCAAACCAAGGGAATTTTAGATTTCTAGAAAGAGACAGGGCTAACTCGAGTAGCCGACAGCCACAACACTTTAAGTATTCAAAATCGAAGAGAGTTTTCCTTGTCAGTCAGTAACGCTTTGTTGATTTTATCCTGATGCTAATTCATCGTTTCTCACCAAATATGAGTATACCAATATCATGTTGATTTATTTGATGAGAAGATATTTACTGTATGCTGATTGTTTGACAGAATGTATCAACAGAGGTGCTAGCCAAAGTTCACGAGTGCAATAATGCTGGAAAATATAGATTGTGGTTAGCCTATGTGATATTAGTGAAAAATAGCAACATCATTTACCTTAAATAATTTTTCCCATACCCCAAAGATTCGCTAAATGGGTATTGTTGCAAGATGTGAATACTCTCTCCTAATGAAGGGTTTCAATTCTCTTGCTCCTTGCTGTTATGCCCTACTGGAAAGGTCGACGATTTACCTACCTTGCCATCCATGGATCATGTGAAGTATTTGGTGAATTTCTGAAAAAGTGTTTTTTTTTTGAAAAATTACTTATAATGTTTTGGAAATCCTACTAGATCTCTTACCCACCAGCAATTAATAGTGCAGTACATTAAATTATGAATCGTTGAAACTAGTAGATAAAGGTAGACCTTATGATGCCGGTATATATACTCTATCAATATGAAGAAGTTAGAAAGGGAGATGGAAATTGAATTGATTAGTCCTACTGAGATAAAAAAACGAATTGGGTTTAGTGCATTATGTTTATTGGGAAATGAGGTTTTGATTATGGCAAGTGGAGGCACTACATTCTAATCTACTTCAAAAAAAATTAATAAAAGATATGATATTATTAATCACATAAAGCTGATTTTTGGAAGCCGGTGGTTTCTATACAATAAAATAATGAGCGAATAGATGAATGAGTGAAACTCTAATCCATTGGGATGAAGGAATTAACCTTCTCATAAAAAAAACGCTCAGCAAATGACCATCTCCTCACTCACGTTTGAGTCTTGGTTGTCAAACCAGCTGAATGGATGGAACATGTTTCCGTCAAATCAAAGAAAAAAATTGTCTGCCATTCAGTCAGAAAATAGGATGTACTATAATATCATCTCACACGGCTCCTACGGATCTTTGTTTAGATTAATGGGAGTTGTTGACTACATGTGGCTGATCTTCACTGGTGGAAATGGAAATGCGTTAGCCCACTATTTGGTTAGGTGACGCCCTTCATGGATCAATTAGCTATGGTGGATTGGTCAAATCAACCGCCTACACCCGTGGTGAATGAAGTTGAACCAGTGCGTGCTAACTTCTCTCTCTCCAACTGGCTCCTCCATAATACCGAAATGCTGAGATAAAATCCGATTTGTTCATAATGCATGCTTAGTATGGGGATGTATAAGACACACATATATATCCAGAGAATAAATAAAACTGAAAAACTGACCATCACTTTTTTTCCCAGTTAACATCATGGAGTTGTTGCGTGTTCAAAATAAGGTTTGAAGTCATTAGTGCAAAATATTACTTGTCCTATTTTTGACATAAAATATTTATGTTGTAATTCGAATGTGGAATTTCTACTGAGAATTAGAAATGAATAAATGCATTGAGAAGTGTGAAAAAAATCCGGAGGTATAGAGTATAATCGGTTCATAAAAACAATACAAAACATGAAATGTAATTTCGGCAATTCAAAAATTAGAAGAGATAACAATGGTATTAGAGTTGGAATCAAATCTGGTTTTTATTAATGGATTGGTTCAATAGTTGTATCATAGTCCAAATAGCTCAGTAACATATGCATGGTCCAATAGGACGCAGTTATGGACAACCATAGAAATGGCATTAATTCAAAAAGGAAAAAAAAAAAAAATCTCGAATCACCCTAAGATTGTTATTTCTTTTTGGATAAGTCGCCTCTCTGTATGTCGAATTATCAGTTGTTCTTATCACTTGCCTGCATTCCATTGATGATGATCACCCTCTATCTCCCCAAAAGGCAAGAATGCCAAACGTTCATATGGAATAGGGATAAGTTTGATGTTTCATTGTAATGTTGCCTCTCAAGCTGTTTTATCACAGAGCTGGATTCTGATAACGACCAATAGTCTAATATAAGAAATGTTTTAAAAGTAGATGGATAAGGTTATCTGACACAAAGCAGAAAAGCCTAATATAATGCATATGCCATTTTTTTAGTGCTCTATCTGTCAATGAACATCGATATCATATGTTGTTCGATCGATATATATGGAGAGATCCTGTTTAAACGAAATGCAAAAGTTCACACTAATCTTTCCATTTATTTGAGTTCGAAGAAGACTCGAGTATTATCTAATGTGTGGGTCCTCGATCTGATGGGTTTATCAGTGACGGAACTATGTCGGGTTAGAAATAATAGTGAGTATTGTCTCAAATAATTACGACTATGTAAATTGCATTAAAGTGTAGCTACCATGAACACTTAGGTTTAGAGTTTATGTTATTTCCTACAATACCTTAAGCTTCGCTGAATCAGAATAGTATATATATATTTGTGTTGATGGAGCGCCTTCGATATGAGAATAGAATCAGCCAAGCGGCTGCGGCTGCATAGAAAAAAATGACGCTATGGTGAAGGATTCCTCCCCGATGGCCCGTGTCTGTGAGTTCAGATCTTCCCCTAGAATGCGTCTCTCTATTCGTTTTTAGGGGTCTCAAATTGTTTCAAGCATCCATTTATGTGTAGCGTTGTTTGGTACTCTTCTTGGTTTTTAAAACACTATGCAATCTCAGGTGGCCATTGGGTGAGTCTATTTATATGCATTTGTAACACTTCCATAAGGTTGTTTTAGAATTCAGCCATCCTCGATGACCAGATTTCACAGTCAACAAATTGTCTGTTTTGGTGTTTTGAATGAATTGGTAAGTAGTTTGATGACCAGATTTCACAGTCAACAAATTGTCTGTTTTGGTGTTTTGAATGGATTGGTAAGTATTTTTACTCTGGGTCTTTGCAAAGAAGAAAAATATTTTTGATGTAGAGTATTTTCTAGAAAATCAATGACAATATTAGCTTCTAGAAAGTGAATATAGCCATGAAAACAATATTAATCTAATAAATTGATTTTCCCCGG
Organism: Pinus taeda; assembly: GCA_000404065.3. Lineage (NCBI taxonomy): Eukaryota > Viridiplantae > Streptophyta > Pinopsida > Pinales > Pinaceae > Pinus > Pinus taeda. The sequence goes on along the minus strand of APFE031311630.1, from coordinate 122,201 downwards.
TTTCTAGAATCATGAACGATTTTAGTGATTAGATCGGATGAGGATCCGATCCTTATTTTTTGTTTTTGTTATAAATGTAGGCTACGGGCATGTAAAATAGCAACCATGAGATGAAGAGCAGGCATGTCAGGCTGTAGAGGCCAAGAGATGTAATTGTGTATTTCTTTGATGAATTATCCCTGTGTGTTTTGCTTTATATATTTCTGTGTATTCAATAAGTGTATTCGCCCTTTAATCTTGTGTGTGCAACCCTATTGATTAATAAATATATACAAATAGTGTTAACCAGTGAGGAGATCCATTGTCAGTCGATCATTGTAAAGATCGATGTTGTTTATAACGATTGTGTGATCAAGCATAAGATGTTGTGTGTAGCTGGTGGGAATGCAACATATTGATGTTGTATGTATTTGTGTGAGACAACTAGAGTGAATGCGCAGAGGAAGAGATGGAACAATCCATGCGAATGTCAAAAGTTAGTTGATCTTAGGTGCTTGGTTAAATAATTTATTTTTATTTTTTGTTATCATGTACACATTAGACTTATAACGACTTAACATGGATTATAAAATCTGCTTTATAAGAAATGGGTGATTCTTAACATGAGATTATACCGATTTTAATAAGTTTCGGTTATATATCATAAAATAAAATATTCCTTATTCTTTCGGTGATTTTTGTAAATAAAAAAAAAATGATAAAATGTTAAAAAGAATTGAAGGGCATAGGCGGTGTCAACACATTAACGAAGGTATGGTCAACAATGAAGAATTTGTTTCTAAAAATGTAAACGATGAAGAATTTGTTTCTAATAATGTTTGCTTGTGGGTAAGGGAAATTATGCATAAGGCACAATGAATGAATATTGCAGTATTAGAAATTGTTCAGATACGTGCAACAGAGATTTGAAAACTCCTTTGGAAAAACTTGGGAATTCTACCTGGAAAAAAGTGGTTTGCATGGGGTTGATAACTACTCATTTGGAATTGTGTGGAAGAGTTAAATCCATATGGATAATGATTTCTTAGGAAATGATCTACCTGCAAAATTTGATTATTTTGTTGGTTTAATTTTTTATGAATTTCTAGTTATAGTTATGAAATTGAGGCAATAGCATTATGTATAATGAATGATTTCATTGTTATGTGACTCTCATTACTTAAAGGGTAGCTGCATGGTAGGTAGTTATGTCTTGGGGTTATGGAGCCATCTTACTTATTCTCAAAATTGCATGGGACCATTATACTGAAGTGGAATAGATTACAATAACCTTATTGTGGGATGTACATATATGGGTGTATGAGACATCTAGTAAATCTAAATGTAATCATCATTACGATGGTTAACTAGAAAAACATTCATGCATAAAACTAGGGTACATGAGAAATCAGTATGGTATAATATACAGTTCGAGTTATCTATGCTATACATTGATACTTGTTAGTTAATCCTACATGTTGCTTAAAAGAAGGAACCTAGAAGAAATTTGTAGGGTGCATAGCATGATGCATGCCTTTCTCGAACTGGGGAGTTTGTGCTCATGTAAAGATTCATTGCACTTACATGCTTCTCATAACCACAAAGAAATCTTAATATTTAAGAAGCCTTGCTGCTAGTATGCTAGTTGCCTCCAGAATGGATAAGAATATAATATTATATCATCCATTAAAGGTCAGATAATATTGAAATTAAAAAGCAATGTGAACATAAGGCACTGTTCAATTCCTCACTAGGAAATTTTCTTACTTGTTAAATTTTCATTAAGGATATGGTTGTGCATAGGTGCATGTTTATGTTATTAATATTCAAAATAATGGTTAGGATTACATGCAAATCCATTATAATCTTATTGAAGTCACCTGAACTATTCTTGTTGTTGCGGAGAATTAAAGTTGGGAATGAGATAAATTATTCTAAGAGGTGGATAGCATGGGTGAATTCACAACTATAATGCAAGAAAATTGATACCTCTACAAGTGCTATAAAGGGAATTAACTAGAAAGATAATTGATATATATTACACTTACACCTTGTCATGGATAACTTTACATGTTGTTACCATAGTGTGGAGGAACATGCTTAATATCCATGAGTTATACCATGCAAGCACATGTGTGTATTATAGACTTGTAAGAATAATGCATTTATCAAATGGTTAATGGTGTGATGGTCTTGATATTATGCATCCGTATAAGAAAGAGTCTTGAGTCTAAATCAAGCTATCTATGCATATGCTATTATGTGCCAATAGTAAATAGGCAAAGTATGCATGACTATGTGAAAAGTTAGATTGGACTATAAAAACAACTTACAAATGGTATAATTGCTATAAAAGTATTATACCAAAGTAAAGGATGGTGAGAGAATGTTATATTATAAGGACCTTATAACTGTACAAATTGTGGTCAAATTAATGCTTGATTAATGCATCTGCGTACAATGTGATCCATTCTTTGGGTGGAAGAAGCATGGTTAAAGGGAAAATTTAACTTAAACCGATTTCTAGAACAGATGCATCTTTTGCAGGATATGCATAATAGAATCTATAAGTATCCTTGAGTGCAAACCATAGTAATTGGTGAAGAAGCACAAATGGTATGAACCCTTGAATCAATTAAATGATATTTAATAATCTATTGATATAATAATTTGTACCAAGAAATTTTGAGAGGATCTCTTATCAGATTGCATTGATAAGGTGTCTAGACAACATAAGGAAATGTTTTGTGATTCAAACAAGAATTCATAAACAATTAACTCAGCTTTTCGTAAAGGGTGATTTAATGTTAAGAATGAGCTAAGATGTAAATATCATGAGATCATAAACACTTACAACTACATGGAGTGTAGGATTGTAAGTAGTAAAAACTTTCATGTATGACTAGACAGAATTATGCATGGTCAACAGGTTGTTGAAGCATAAATAGGGCGACAGTAAAACATAAGAGGTGAAGTAATGATCTCATGAATATTAAAATTCAACAGCTATGAGTTAATAATCTGCTTTAGAACATTAAGTAGAAGGTATGAATGAATCTAATAATATGTGATTGAAATTGTAACCACGTGACATCTGGAATTGATTTAAACATGACATAAAAACCTTCTTAATTACATAGTTGAATGAATGTTGGTATGATGCTAACATAGTGGAAAAATATGTGGATAAAGTTTATGTCATGCAAGTGATACCATGAGGATGGTATTATAAGTTGTACCACAATTGGACTATGTACAACAGTACATATGAGACCATATGACTACATATGCTACAAGGCTGGAAAATGAAATGTGCATTGGTGTGTATAACATACCCTGTGTGCAGGTATGCAGTAGTCATTGAATGGATGTTTGGCCAGGTAAGCAAACCTCAAGGTTACCCAGAAGAAGGAAAGTAAGTTGGTATAAATAACTATGGTTAATCACGATTTGATTACGATGAATATATGTATATGACTATATATTGTGATGTGAAATAATCAGTTATGACCTTGCAGGCATATTAATGTGGAAAATATGCTAACTAATGCATTGTATGCAAAGAGACTGCAAGAAGTAGGTGTTCGACAAGAATGAAAAGGCTTGAAAGAATGAAAGAAGAGGAAATTTGTTCTTTAGATAAAATAAATGATAAGAAATAGCTTCTTAATAGTAACATATTATGATATTTATCATAGTTAAACTTTGCATCGATAAATTCTCAGAAATGGTTTGAAAAAGAAAATGTGTGAGAGGTAGCTATGGAAGGAGAGATGCTAGGAACACTCCTTGAGACTGATGTAGCTATAGAAGGAGAGATGCTAGCAAAACTCCTTGTGGCAGATGTACATCAAAAAAATTGCATTAGATGGCAGAGCCATGAGAGCAGTTGATTAGAAACCAGCTACCTATGAACGAGAACACAAAGAAGTGATTCATCGAGGATGGTGTAAAATTTAAGGGGGGGAGTATGTAACACCCCTCTCTTGTGTACTACATAATTGTAAACCTAAGCTAAGTTAAATCTAGGTGTGATATCATCCCTTGTGTGTTAAATGTTGTAAACCTAAGCTGAGAAAAGCTACATGATATGTAACATGAAAAGTAAATGTATTATTAAATACTTTAATAAAGCAAGTCACTTGGAGGGTGGAGCACCAATAGAGAGGAGATGCTTGCCAAATCCCATGAGGAATGGGATGGAGGTGAATATTTCATGATAGGCTTCTAGATGGGATTCTAGATAAGCCTGGATGGATTGGATATCCATCAGATGGATGGGAGATAAATGTACATCGGACATAAAATCTTTGCGGAGATAAAGGCAAGATTTTATGTGGAAAAGCGTCGTAAGAGATAAAGATGCATTTTTCCAGATAATACCTAGGCAAATGGAAAATCCATAAAGGGGGACACCGCTAATGGTAACTAAATCATGAAAGACGGTATTAAATACCCAATGCATCCATCAATTGAGATAATTGATCCTTGGCAAGATCTTTGACTCGAGGGGAATCAGAGGTGATTCATGGCTGGGTGGTGATGCTCCTCCCTCCAAGTGAGGTTTAGTTGGTGTTAGTTGCGTGGGATGTAGTGTATGTTTTTTCTTTGCCTGGATATTACTTCAATTCTTCCAACGTATATGTTTAGCTATAGGTGTGATGATAACTATACATGATAAATGATTTTGGTTCAATTTAGGTGTTCCAGTTCTTTACTTGTATTGTGTAAGATATATGTTGATGATACTATCTGTGTTCATGTAATTGATTTCACTCTTAAAAGAAAATTGTTTGTATTTAATGTTATATTACGTTTCTGGGTAGATAATGGGTACATGACATAGATGCATGCATTTCATGGTATAGTCTATGATAGTTCGATTAAATATCATATGTGGACTCAAGGACGCTGGCTTAGCCCTCCTACCTATTGTATAAGAGTTGAGTAAGTTTGTCGAATTATGATTCTGATGTATGGTTGGGCTAACTGCATTAGAATTAAGTTAATTAATATTGGTGGCAAACTTAAACAATGAAGGTTAGGGATTACATGAGAGAACTACTTTCTTTCTACAAATTTATAAAATTGTGCTTAAAGATGCAGCTCAATAATAGTGTTCATGAATTCTTCAGATTATTGTACTAATGAATGCAGTTAAATTATAACTGTACTAAGACCAAATCCCAAGTTTAAGGGGCCTGGGGGGGAATTCCCAGTAGGGCTAAGGAGGTTCTTTACATAAATATAGAGTGAGAGATAGTGGGAGAGAACAATAAGTGAGAGAGAGGGAGATACAAAGAGGAAGAGAGTGAGAGGAGGAGAGAGTCTTTGAGAAAGAGAGGGAGCTTGAGAGATGTAGGAAAATATAGGGAAGGTAAAATTTCAAGACATATAGAGTGAGAAAGGTGGAGAAAGAGAGAGGGAATGATAAGGGAGAGATGGAGACAAAGCATGTGTGTTTGGGGGTGAGTTAGAAAGACAAAGAATGAGAGAAATATAGAGGAGGAGAGAGAATGACAAAGGGAGGTATATAGTTAACATATTTGAAAGACAGAGTTTAAGACAAAGAGTGTGAGTGAGTGAGTGTTGTAGGGGATAGATAGAGGGAGGTGGGAGAGAAAGGAAGAGAGAGAGGACTTCTGAGGGAGGTAGCGAGAGAGATGGATTTGAAGGGGGAGAGAGAGGGAGGTCATCATAAAGACATATATATAGAGAGAGAGGGACTAGCAAGGGATATGGAGAGTGAGAGAGGGAGTGACAAGGGAGATGGAGAGAGGAGATGTAACACCCTCCTCCCACATATACCCATGTAACCATTCCAACCAGGTAAACATGGGACGAGAGGCTAATGTGATTGGATTCTACCCCCTATGTGACCTTAAGGAAGTGGAATCAATGGAACACATCAACCAACCTATCCATATCAATAATAGAAACCTCAGGAGACATATCAGCCACCCAGACATCCTGTCCCTTGGCCCCACTGATGCTTTGAACATCTTAAGCCTTAGTTGCTTTCATGTTATAGGCATGACAATGTATAAAAACCCAAAGTCACTCTCACAAGATTGCCTACCAGCATCCAGAGACCCAATTTTCCAGTGTTATGCAATCCACCATCAGATTTGAGCCACTTTTTCAAGCTAAGAGCCTAGGTCGTTGCCCAAAATTAAATCATAAAATAGGAGGAATAAAAGAACATGGAAACAATGGTGCAAAAACAATAAGTTAAACAAGAAATTAATCAAACCCCTAATAACCATGATAGGCATTTCCTCAAACATATCATCAACATGTAACCTACATGTGTAAATAACAAAATTAAGTGTAGCGATATCATCCTTATCTGAGAAACACTATGAACCAGTGTTCCCTCATGTCATTTACTGCATTATCATTTATCAGGCCATAGATACATTATCCATTCATTTACAAGTAAAAACATGGTGAGAACCATAGATAGTTATTGTCATAAAAAATACATATAAACAACATAATAGGGATAGAAATATCATGTGTATCAGCCATAAAATCCACATATACATCAATACATTTACACATGAAAATCAGGGGAATGAATTTGTCCTTAATGAATACAACAAACCAAACCCAGAATGGGACTTCCACATTCCACTCGACCATAAAATGGCTCAACAAAATCTCTCTTCAGCCATTCACCCCCATTCCATATTCCAAGTATGAATGTGGGCCTCAAACCAAAAGAACCGACCAGGACATAAGGAGGCTAAACCACCTCACCCTCATCAATAGAAACTAGGCTTTACCGTAATCCATATCAGATCACTATGCCAATACAATAAACATGTCATAGTAGGACTTACCATGATATCCACCTAATCGCTAGGCTAAACAAGCATGGATGCCACTGAATTTCTCCACCTACACCGTGAGGAAATTTCCTGTCTCCTACTCTCTCAGGTTTTACCTCAATCCAAACCTAGATCACTAGGCCCTAAACCAAGACCCATTGTCGGGGCTTTATCACATATCCCAAACCAAGGATTACTAGTCCCAATGGAGACAAAAACACCTCTTTGATTTACCGTATATCTTTCCATTCATCGACAAGGATTCCTAGGCCCATTGAGGCAACACAATCCTAGCTTCACTGCAACCCACAGTCTCGCTCAAGCGTCACTAAGCTAGTTGCTTTATCATGATCCAAAGTATGATTTAGGGACCACTAGGCCATGTGGTCTATCATTTACAGATCCAACCCACTCAGCTTCGAATCCATCTAATAATCCATCTCAACCAAAACATGAGAACCCCATGACACCATGACTATCGGGAAATGGAAAGGCTAGGAAGAAAACGCTATTACACCTGGAAAAACCCATGCCATATCAACAAAATAAGCACATACAATACCATGCATGCCAAATGTAACAAGGAAAATACACATGAAAATCGATTCCTTCAATGAACCCTGGTATACCTACTTGATCCTGCCTTTCCCTACTTGATCTTTTCTTCCTCTTGCCTTCTTTTCCTTTCTTGATCCAATGCAAGAATTTCTACAAGAAAAACCTAAGTTTCTAAGAGTGAGAGAGAGACAAAATAATGAGGGAGCTCCAAAACTCAATTAACCAAGATTGCCAACTAATCCTTGGAAGCCTTTTTATCAATGAGGCCTCTATTTTCTTCATCTTCCATTATTTTCCTTCAATTGCCTCCTCACATGCAACCTGTAGCCTTTGACCTCCTTTTTCTCCTAATTTTTATGATTTCCATAATTAAATGTCCAAAAATTTCCATTTTGGCTTTCCAAAGCCTTAGCCATTCCCTTTGCGAATTTCCTTATCCATAAACAACCAAATGGACACCCACTAAGATGTTTTTCCCACCATTCAACTTGGAATATGTGTCTCATCAATGTGGCCTTATATATTTTTTACATGATTTTTTACCAGCGATGTTACAGAACCCTCCCACTTGGGGGACATTGTCCTCGGCGTTCAATGAAACTTATAACCAACAAGATTTCTGAAAACAAAACATACTGCCTATGGAGCTTTATAACGCAACTCATTACGATATGTACAATAACCACATATACACATATGCACATTTGCTAAACCAACAAATGAATTATATGATTCCTTCATCCATAACAAGGGAATCCAGAGGCTCACACCTCCACCCTCAAAGTGATACCATTATTCAACTCCTTCCCGAGAAGTCTATAATTCACTACAAAGTCAAATCTGTATCCCATGTCCAGTGCTATAATCCTGTGCCAGTAGTCCTTTCAGTGAATAGTTATCGACTAATTGTTCCAGGGTGCACTCCCAATGTGCATATGATTCTACCTTGCAATGCTCATGACCAAAAACAAAAATATCCCTGAACTTGCCATCTCTACGACGCAGTCCCTCAGGAAATCTGGTGACCCCTTCTGTGCAGTCACTCATCTTCCAAGTTCCCTGACATCCCCTATCCCGCGTGATCCATCCCTTGGAGAGGCTTCCTTGCATCGAAAGATGCAAAACCAAGGCATATACCTACCTCAAAAGCATCATACCAACCATAGCACGCTCATGGAAGTCAATGGACACTACTCAGTACTAGTGTCCCACCCCTACTCCTGAAGTGCTTTACCATCATACTGATACATTTTTCAATTCCTTTTGTTGGAGCTACTAATTCTTATAGTCAATTTCAACCACCCAACCAGGCCCTTCACTACTTCCTTTACCAAGAACGTCACTTGCATTGGATTCAAAATAAATTGAAATAACTTCAAATTATACCTCATTAGTAGTTTGTCAATAAGGTATACTTGTAATCCTACTTCCTGTCTCAACAAGTCAAACTAGAATCTTTGACCAAATCATCACGTAAAAACACGTCACATTTATTTAGCTCAAAACACAAACATCATAGATCAACATCATAAGTCACATGTAACCATCATAAACCAGAATCATAGATCACATATAATCATCATATACCATAATCATAAATCACATGCATAATAAAATGTTGATACTTATCCTTTCATCAATCATTAGGTTCTACCTTTTTCTTTATTCTGTACATACTCCAGATGAGTTGTCAGATGCGAAAAACATCAAGTGCCTTCTTCTCAGTCATGTGCACACACACATAGTGTGCATCACGCACATACAACTACACAAATCATACAACACTATTCAATACATGCAATTATACAAGTACCTATGTACTACTTGTACATAATACCACTTCTACACTACAACCACCTGGACAACGTGTGCACAACATCACATGCACACAACACCACCTGCAAAACATGTACACAATTCCACATGTACACTACACCAATGTACAACTTCTACACAATACCACATGTACACACTACCACATGCATGACATCTACGTGACACCATATGTGCACAACGTCACATACACAACATGTACACATCACCATCTGCACACAACGCCAATTGTACAACATGTACACAACACAACATGCACACAACACCACTTGTACAATCATGAACACAACACTATATGTATGTAGTTTCACATGTACAACATGCACGCAACACCACCTATACATAGAAATTGATATCCAACATGTACATAGCATCATCTGTACACAACACTACTTATCCAATCATGTGCAAAACACCATACACAATATTCACACAACACTATTTATAGCATCTTGTACATAAAATTGCATAGACAACAAGTACACACATTGCATGTGCATACATCATAGATGGAACATGTACAACATATATAACATATGTAGAATAGTAGTACCACACATCCAAAATCACACTACCTTTACCAAGCAACCTTTCTTCGAGTGCCTTATCCATGCTTGCTCTGGCATGTTGCAAATGACATTTCTTTCATTTTCCTGTTGTATCCCTCGGTATAACCTGTCCATAACATAGAAATAATATAATCACACAACATCGACTCATAACCATATGATACTGACCTTGTATATTTTTCATGACTACTCTTCTCAATTGATTCCTCATAACTACATGCCATTCTCCTGTGTAAACAATCATTCCTCCACATGGACAATTCTTGATGACTCTATCAGACAGGGACATAGATACATAGGTACATACGTATATAATCATTAGCATAAAATAACCATCATTCTGTCAGACAATGAGATACATACATACATGTATACATAAATAAACATGAGCATAATCATGATCATAACATAATTACAAGATAGCATAACGTCTAGGTTAAGAGAAATTCCTTTATTCATGCACAACATTCACAACATTGGGAACAATCGTTCCCAACATAGTCAAGGCCCCTGACACCTTAGATCCATTTACTTTATCTTTTCTAGTTACCTTTCTCATGTTTGTACTTCCACCATCAATTTACCAAAATGGACCCAACCAGTCCTACGAGCTATCATAGTCTTAGCTTTTGATGTGCTTATTCATACACTAAGATTCATCTGAATCTTACATTAACTTTCTAGTACCACACAGCTCTCCCACAGATCCATTAACTTTCCTCTTTCTCAACCAATTCCCTAGACTCAAAACGTAAGATGGAAACATCGGAAACAAACAAGAAGAAAACCTTAAAAAAAATAGCAACACGACTCCGTAAACAAAGTGGTATAATTATACACTAGACAAACGTGAAATAAAAATTCAAACAAAAAAATCGCAAAAGACTAAAAGAACAAGACTAACGACAAACACTGTGACTCAGTACCCATCGTTCCCAAGGAAAGCTCAACCAAAGCCTTCTTGAAAATTTCATGGAAATTTCTTTGCCATGCAATCCCTTGCATCATATTGCCATAAACACAAAACTGTCAGTGCATAAATAAAGATAAAAATACACTAGATACCTTATCTTGTTGTGCTAAGCACATTGCCTTGTAGCTAGACACATCCATGCCATCTCTCAAGGGACTCCAATCCCCTTGAAAAATCCTCCTGTAACTAGATACTAGCTAATATACTTGTCAAATACATGTCCATGAATATAGTACATATCCACATAATTTTAGACAAATCAAGGTTAAGAAGACTTCCTATGTGTAAGGCACTCATTTGTTTGGAATTCAGGTTTCCAAACATAGCGAAAGGAATTATTGTCCAATTCCTTTCTTTTACCTTTTTTTACCTTGTGGCAATCAAGGCTTACTATGTGCTACCAGTTCACCCAACTGTTAGTGATATAAACACATCAACTATTACCTCGTTAGGCTAATACTAGCATGCTCCCTACAACAGCTCACACATGTCAACCACATGTTCCTAATATCAAGAAAACCATATCTATCAATTTGAAATCAACATTTAACAATAATAGAAATCATGTCATAATATGTGGTCAACTCATAGTCATTAGACATAATGCCAGAATTATAACCTACTTACAAACAAGTACATATCAATTGTCTCGACACATATTTATTAGTACAATCATCTTAAAACAATATCATTTCTTCATGCAACCCTATAGACTCATACCCATATCATTCAATTAATCAAACATTCAAGCAAGCTATGAATGCACCATGTCAAATAAATCAAATAGACGACATAATAGGGACCAAACATTCAAACACCAAATAGACATATAATCAACAATGAAGCACCCAATCAACTGCATTAGCAAACTCATACCTTAGTGTATTTCAAGCGGACTATATTGTCTGCACAATCAATCTAGGTTCACATGATATAACTTCACAACATATCCACTCAAACATAAATCATGATATCCATAACAATAACTAACTAACAAGTTCACATCATAAGCTCATAAGCATTTGTTGTTCATCCATAGCAATCACATATCTACGATCAATCTAGATTAGTGCGACACCATATAAAAAATATGTCATCTCATACCTGAATATCGCAACCATAACCATCTACATAGGTCAAACTAGGTTAACACAATAAACATAGCATGAATATCTTTAATACAATGAACATAACCATTATGCATATGACCAATCCAAATTACAACATCAAGATCTCAATGGAATAACACAAATCATCAAGTTAATAGCATATAACAAAAATAAGCTATGTATCATGCTCATCAACAACATATAACCTAATCGTCAAGGTTTCTAACACAAAACAAGAATCGAAATGCATAAAACCAAATGTTACCATCATCCTTGGCTATCTAAATCATGTGCATATGACTATCCTAAACAACTATCATCTATCATGTACGTAATCATAACATCAAAATACATGTACATAAACCTAATGTGTATAAAAGTCCTTGACTTTTATATGTGCATGCCAAACACATAATACCTATATGATGATCTGCTCTTACCCCAAGGTTCAATGTTGCAACCTCATTATGATGATCTGCATCTTCTGCTTTATCTCAGCCAATCCATTAGCAACATAACATACCAATATCACCCCGATGACCTAAATTTCATACCATGACTTCACAAGGCATGTTTGACCTACTATTCATGCATAACTATAGCCAAGACCCTATATGCATAACAATTGTATGTAGACATATACTACATGAGTACCAAATAATACAGACATCATTTTAGCTATAGTCCAGTCATCAATGCAAGGCCATATCAACCATAAATGTTATGACCTCATGCATGAGAAAAACCATTACTCCATTGTAGACATTGCCACATGCAACCATCAACATGCATAAGCAATGCCTAATCAACTGTATATACATATGAATGCATGTAGTTGAGCATAAGCGATCAATTCTTATAACCAACCTACAAGACTAATACATGTAATCAAACATACAAGAATGCAACCTACCTTACAAGGATGTAATCAATATGCATATAATCATGTAACCAGACATATACTCCTAACGATACATTCAAAAAAATCAAATGAAGCTCCTCATGGAAACCTTAACACAACCATTATCAATCATTATGTAATGCAAAAAGTGCATGGAATGCAAGTGTAAGAGACACAGATGAAACTGACATTCATGCATGAGCAAGCACCTTCACCCAAGGAGAGTGCAACCACACTCTGGTACCAATCTTTAACACCCTCCTCCCACATCTACCCAAGTAACCATGCCAAGCAGGTAAACATGTGAGGACAGGCTACTATGATTGGATTGAACCTCCTATATGAACTTAAGGAAGTGGAATCAACGGAACACATTAACCAACCTATTCACATCAACAATATAAACCTCACGAGACATGTCAGCCACTTAGAAATCTTGTCCCTGGGTCCCACTGATGTCATGTACATCTTAAGCCACATTCATTTTCATGCTATAGGAATGACAGTGTCCAGAAACACAAGGCCACTCTTGCATGCTTTCTTGCCAGTGTCCAGAGATCTAATTTTCCAGTTCTATGCCAGTGACCCCAGGATTGGAGCTACTTTTTCAGGCCAAGAGCCCAGGCCACTACCCAAAATGGAATGATAACTTAGGAACAGTAAAAGAACAAGGAAACAATAATGCAAAATAAATAAGCTAAGAAAGACATTAATCAGAACCCTAGTAGCCATCAAAGGCATTTTGTCAAACATATCATCAACATGTAACCTACAGGTGTAAACAATAGAATTAAGCATAGGGATCTCATACTTATTTGAGAATCACTATGAATCATTGTTCCCTTGTGTCATTTGCTACATTATCATCTGTTAGCCCATAGATACATTATTGATTCATTTGCAAGTAAAAACATTCCAAGAGCCATATATAGTTACTATTATAAAATATACATATAACCAACATCATAGGGACATTGTTATGAAACCAGCTTCAAGAAAGATAGAAAAGATAGATCAACACCTTAGAATTCAGCCTCTTCGAGGGGGCAACCTCCCTTACATTACATAAATGAACAATTCTTGGATGATACAAATGAAAAAACGTCCTTTCTATATATAGGAGTCTAAGGAGTCACAATATAACCTAGCCGACCTAACAATAATAATATAAAGCCACAAAAATAACAATAGTGGGATTCTATGGGGCACAGTAATAACAACATGGGGACAATAGGGGCACAACAATATTAATAAGGGGTACAACTACAATCGTAATGGGGTAATCACTAGTATTATAGGGACCCAACATGCCCCTCTCCTTCAAAGAAGTGTTGTCCTCAACTCTTGAGTAGTTATGGATTCTTCTGTAAAAAACTCTCATCCTCCCATGTGGAATCTTCAGTAGATAAGTTCTTCCACTTGATAAAATACTATGAAATTGATCGATTTCACCGCTGTCGAGTCCTTATTTCCGTGACTGCTTTTGGTTCCAATATAATTTTTCCTTCCTCGTCAAGTTCTGGCAATATTGTTTAAACTGGGAGCTTATCGCCTATAACCTTCTTTAAACATGAAACATGGAAAACTGGGTGCAATCGAGAAGCTGCAAGAAGCTCCA
>APFE031311630.1:61805-93168 GCA_000404065.3 Pinus taeda | reverse complement strand
AATAACTAGCATTTGCATCACATGTTGCAAAGGAAATGCCGTAAGGCATAAACTCCAAAAGGATGGCACTTGATATTGCAAATTATCATCAAATGTTGGTAACAACATCATGATAATCTATATGAAATCGATAGAGTTGTGAATTTATCCTTTCATCCACTAGTTCTTAGATACGTTGCCCACTGGTCATCCTGGTCAACTCTAGATGTGATGTTAACACAACCCGTTTTTAACAAAATAGAATTGGTTACACCCTCTTTCCAACCACAAATTTGACTAGAATCCAATAGGAATTTCAGGCACATTCAAAGTTCTATATGGTGGAATGATTCCATTGGTATGTTTTGCCCAATTTTAAATTAAACCAGATCATCCGACACAGTCAGAGTTCCAGATCAATCAACACTCTGACTGTTGAAAACTACCTAAGATATTAAAAGTTGTTTGGGTCGTCAGAAAAAAACCCTCATCAAATAGGGGTGAAGGGAGTCCATTTTCATTATCTGCAGAATTTGATTGTACCTACAACATGCAAAATGATGCTTATGAACAAAAATCCCTTTTAGTAAAGCATAGGAAAAACTTCAGTAACTTTGGCACACTACCATGCCTGCAATTGCTGCCACAGTGACATTAACAACAGTCTTCACCCATTAGTCAAGTTATTTCCAGCCACTGCAGTATACCACAGAGAAACAATAAACATGTTTAAGCCTTTAGTAGGTATATGATATCAAAAAAAGAACTTAAGACTACTGGGTTTCTTCCATGACCGAGTGACATCTCACCTTTAGCCACATTGAGGAAGAGAGCATACTAAACACATATTTTAAGACTACCTAAGATATTCAAAGTTGTCTGGGTTGTCAAAAAGGAACCGTCATCAAATGGGGTGAAGGGAGTCCATTTTCATCATCTGCAGAATCTGGCCATCAAAATCAAATATTAAAAGCAGAATACATTATAATTATTCAAAGCTAAGTTTA
The DNA here is from genome assembly GCA_000404065.3 of Pinus taeda. NCBI lineage: Eukaryota > Viridiplantae > Streptophyta > Pinopsida > Pinales > Pinaceae > Pinus > Pinus taeda. The sequence goes on along the minus strand of APFE031311630.1, from coordinate 92,182 downwards.
CTGTATATTTAAAAAGACATGTTCATGCATTTTCAAGAATAAGCATTGAATTAATTCAAGTCTCGACAAATATACAAATCTCGAGAATATATTGTGTTACCAAAAATCCAAAGCAAAAAATAATATAATTGAAGAGATGACTGCATAGGGATTCTACAATCACAAAATAATTTTTTGAAATCCCCAATGAAAGCTACAGGGTATTAACTTTAGGGATATATTCCTTTTGAGAACTTTCATGTGCAATAATTCTTATGGACTTCTCTACAAAGAATAAGGAAATGCAGGTGCATGTATTTGTCGAGATATGATATGTGGCGCATGTTATTAAATCAATCTAAAATTCAATCGATAAGTAAGCACCATAAATATACTCTGTTACCACAAGAAGGAGTAGATCGATCTTGAAATATCATTACACAGATCTCTTGTAGTCATAATAGCTTAACAAATCGTTTATCAAAACTAAAATGGATGCTACAGGTCATTAGCTCCAAGTTTAGATTCGTCTTTGAATGGGTGTTAATCTACAACAAATATGTGGTGTTATGATCTACTTAAGCTATGTAGAATAGATTGCATATGCTCAATCATTACATAGCATGCACAAAAAAGAGTAATTGCATCCAAGCTAATATACTTTGTAATAAAGAAATCTAGAATATCATCTACAACATGTGGAAATACGTAGCTATTCCTAGGATAAATACATAATATGTCCCTGAGAATACAATGTGGACTCTCATTGTTGGATCAATGCCACATAATATATGTTGGCTCACACACAATGCAGGAAAAAGTTTAGTTCAATTCTTATATTACTAAAACACAGAGGAAATATCTACACACAAATCTATAGATTGAAATTCATTCAAACCAAGGTCAATGCAGGTCATCTACTGCAAACATGTAAAATAAACCACAATAAACACTAAAGAAAGGTATTGACAAAATATCCCTGGTAACCTAGTACAACATATTACAATCGCACTATAACTAGAGGAGAAGAAGGTTGGATAGTGGGCCCAAACCAACCAGCATGCCCCTCTCGAAAGAGAACTTAACTCAGATCAAGATATTAACATACAAATGCATAACATTCCAGCAAGAGTAACTTTTGTATTGAAAATGCAACCTCGTAGTTACATTGAAGTGATCTAACAATCCATTACAGAAGAGAGATTGACCTTGAGGGTTAGATTTGGACTAAGATAGAATAAAATTACAACAATAATTATTACAATACTCTCTATGATTTTCCCTCCCCCTGCTCAAGGTCGACACTATGAATTTTATACACCGAAAGATATATGATAGTTTTAGGTTCACAATGATCTTGTAACCTTCCATATCTCGAATATCCTAATCAAATCAAGTCTTCTTGTTGTTTAAATATTAGATCTGGAATTGAAAGCCCAACAAAGATGGAATGGTAGATCTAGTTGAGAATCCTCCAACGAAACCCCAAATCTAGGCTTTCTCTAGTGCACTTGAATTAGCAGATTGGAAATATGCCCATGATTTCCTGCGTGACTTCAAATAAACAAAAAGGGAGAGGAAGGAATCCCAAAGAAAAAACCTAGTTTTGTCATCTCGATCTTGGAGCTCCTCAAATGTGAGAGTTCTAGAAAATCTAGAATTAATTTCCCAATAGATCTAGATCTACTAGAAACAAACACAATGCAAATCAGGCCAGCACACAGGCTAGTCACTTCCTCCTCATCAGAGGTTTACACACTAGGACTTTACTTTCTCCTCATCAGAGCTTTTCACGCCTCATGGAGCTGCCTCTTAACTACTTTACCTTTCAATATAGTGTCACTATATCCCATTATTCATCCACTGACGATGATGTTGTGACGATTGGCCTACCATGAAATAGTTCAGGCCCTGTTTAGGCAGGTCTTGTAATTTCATTACTTGAACTATATGCTGCTTTTGGGTTATAAAAGCATCATTATTCCATTAGTTACCAAGTTCATGAGCTAACATCCACTTCATAATTTACCGCTATTGCAGAAACAAATTTTAAAATAAAAATACATTCCAACTGACTACAAACCATTTTCTATTCATTGATATCCTTTCTAAAGCCGCCTTTTGCTACTTTGAACTTCAATTTAACATATGCATCACTTGGGAAATTTGGTTTCTACTGTACAAATACACAAAATCATGTTTAAAAACATTTCGCTATATTACAAATAACTCCAAATAAGAAATGCATATTTCCCTACTACAAGCTCCGTCCAACATATCTAGCTGGTACATAAGTTTTGCCCCCATAGATTTAAAAAGAAAAATTGTGGATCAATAGTATTTAAGATTGTGAAAAATTGTGGATCAATAGTATTTAAAATTGTGAATCAATAGTATTTTTCAAAATAGAGAAAAACTATCGGTTACATAATACCTAAAAAGCAAGGAATGCTCTTTCTCACGTTCAACCACATTGAGGAAGAGAGCATACTAAACACATATTTGAATACTAACTGATGTATTCAAAGTTGTCTGGGTTGTCAGAAAGGAACCCTCATTAAATGGGGCTGAAGGGAGCCCATTTTCATCATCTGCAGAATCTGATTGTACCTGCAACATGAAAAATGAAGCTTATGAACAAAAATCCTTTCTAGTAAAGCATAGGAAAAACTTCAGTAACTTTGGCACATTACCATGTTTGCAATTGTTGCCACAACGACATTAACAACAGTCTTCACCCATTATTCACAATAGTCTTCACCCATTATTCAAATTATTTATAGCCACTGCAGTATACCACGGAGAAGCAATAAGCACGTTTAAGCCTTTAGTAGGTATATGATATCTAAAAAAGGCCTCAAGACTACTGGGTTTCTTCCATGACCAAGTAACATCTTACCTGTAGCCACATTGAGGAAGAGAGCATACTAAACACATATTTTAAGACTATCTAACTTCTAAGGTATTCAAAGTTGTCTGGGTTGTCAGAAAGGAACCCTCATCAAAGGGGGGTGAAGGGAGTCCATTTTCATCATCTATAGAATCTGGCCATTAAAATAAAATATTAAAAGTAGAATACATTATAGTTATTAAAACCTAAGTTTACTGTATATTTAAAAAGACATGTTCATGCATTTTCAAGCATAAGCATTGAATCAATTCAAGTCTCAACAAATATACAAGATCTGGAGAATATATTATGTTACCACAAATCCAAAGAGAAAAATAATGTAATTGAAGAGATCACTCCATAAGCATTCTACAATCACAAAATATTTTTTTGGAAATCCCTAATGAAAGCTACAGGGTATTAACTTTAAGGATATATTCCTTTTCATAACATTCACGTGCAATAATTCTTATAGACTATTGTGCAAAGAATAAGGAAATGTAGGTGCATGTATTGTCGAGATATCACTGATATGTGGCACATGTTATTAAATCAATATAAAATTTAATTGATAAGTAAGCACCATAAATATACTTTGTTACCACAAGAAGGAGTAGGTCGATCTTGAAATGTCATAACACAGATCTCTTGCAGTCACAATAGCTTAACAAGTCCTTTATCATAAATAAAATGGATGCTACAGGTCATTAGCTCCAAGTTTAGATTCGTCTTTGAATGGGTGTTAATCTACAACAAATATATTGTGTTATGATCTACTTAAGCTATGTAGAATAGATTGCATATGCTCAATCATTACATAGCATGAACAAAACAGAGTAATTGCATCCGAGCTAATATACTTTGTAATAAAGAAATCTAGAATATCATCTACAACATTTGGAAATATGTGGCTACACAAAACCTTTCATCAACCAATCAATATCTTCCTGGGATAAATACATAATATGTCCTTGAGAATACAATGTGGACTCTCATTGTTGGATCGATGGGACATAATATATACTGGCTCACACATATGCAGGAAAAAGTTTAGTTCAATTATCATATTACTAAAACACAGAAGAAATATCTACACACAAATCTGTAGATTGAAATTCATTCACACCAAGGTCAATGCAGGTCTTCTACTGCAAACATGTAAAATAAACACTAAAGAAGGGTGTTGACAAAATATACTTGGTAACCTAGCACACCATCCTATGATCGCACTGTAACTAGAGGGGGAGAAGGTTGGATAGTGGGCGCAACCCAACCAGAGTAACTTTTGTATTGAAATTGCAACCTTGTAGTTACATTGAAGCGATCTAACAATCCATTACAAAACGGAGGTTGCTAAGCTTATCCAACTTGTACCTAAGAGCCAAATTATATGCCATCACCATGTTATTTATTTCCTCAATGCATTCCCCATCGATGTTGTTACGCTCCCATAAGAAATGTGGTGCACATCCAAGAGGCCCTAAACCCACGCACACAAACTTTCTTGCATTCGCAGTATACAGATTCTGCACAGTCATAAATATTACCCAAATTGTAATTCAATTCAACAAGACTGAAATGATTATTATTTATATGGTCAAGAAAATTATTGTTGGTATTGTCAAGAAACCTTAGACTAGGAGGATAACTGACCTGCACACACCCTAAACCCTGAACACTGGACCTGAAGATTTGCAGGATAACTGAACTCCACCCTAAACACTAAATCCCGAACATGAAGATTTGCAAGACAACTGACCTCCACAATCCCTAAAACCCTGGACACGAAGATTTGCAGGATTACTGACCTCCACTTCTGCGCTGATGGCATCGATGAGCTATTGGTTGAATTGCCATGGCGTGAATGAGGAAAAGCCAAAAGGATTGCGCAAGTAGAAGTCAATATAATCGATGGTTCCTATGGAGATATAAATAATGGACTTCGAAATTATTTGATTCGTTGATTCTCGCCCTAGGATCGACGATATCTGCTCAATCATTTCTGTAGCTAGCTTAGCCTGCGGCCCCAACAATATGCGTTGTCCCTGTTTTTGAATGAATGAATATAAACAAATTCTGTTAGACCAATCCCCATTATTTCAAAGAAAATTTACTGGAAGTATTACTACTCATATCGTTCAGTACAGGGGCAATCAGTACTTGGTCTGAGTCACTGGGACGCAAAACCCGCGCCCCTGCAGAAGCAAAATTCAGTCCACGTGCCATGGTTTCGATTCACCCCGCTTGTCCAGGAAATGGCTGAACCAGCGGCATAGCAATGAGGTTTGCTGTTACATTTCAGAGAAGGAAATTTATAGTGAAATCGATCGATACAGATGAAGAAAACCTAGACCATGTGGATCTGGGGTTTGTCGGGAGATGTATACACATTTTTTATATTATACAGAGATCGATCGTTACAGATGAAGAAAACCTGGAACATGCGCATCTAGGGTTTGCACGGAGATGTATAAACATTATATATATTCCAAATAATCAAGAAATCTTACCTAGGTGATCTATGACGAGCCGGCCATTGGATAATCTTCCTGTGGCGATGTGGGTGTCGAAATCCCTTCCGTATGGAGGGTGATTCGCTCTCGCAAAAATTCCAAGACTGTTGTTATTCCCGCAGGCTACAATGGAGTCTCCAAAGATAAAGAACCCAGGGACCAGCGAATGATGGCGAGCCAGTTTGTTCTCTGTGACAATTGAAGATGCATTCCCTGTGGAGTTGGCGTGTGTTCTGAGTGGAGTTGGATGGTCCAAAGGATCTGTTGTGTTCTCATCCCGAGGATCGAACTCGTGACCTGGTAGCTGCTCCTGTGGGTTTCTGTATTCTTGTGACAAGGGCATCTGCGTGAGGTGCAGAGCTCTGAAAAAGATAACAATGCCCAAGATGAGGAGTGCAACAGTCCTATACAGAACCTTGCGGTGCACACCGGTTCTTGGCTTTCGAACAAAGAGCTTCATCACTCATGCCGATCTTTTTTCCGCCTTAATATACCCAGCAAGGGCGATCTAGTATTGTGATCCAGTATCGCTGAGCAAGGGAGATCCAGGTAGGGCCGAGCAAGGAGAGGTCGTTGCTTTGCATGGCCGGTTGCGATTCTTATAACGTTTAATATCGGTGGAATCAATCTAATGGCTCAAACAATTTTAATCATCTAACAACTAAATCAAGCGCCCACGAATGGACACGTAACCTCACAGGAGAGTTGATTTCATATGGAAACGCCTTACAGCGTAATTATAGAACTATGTCATGTTATGTTAATTAATTTTATGTTATGTTAAAAACAATATATATAGAACTTTAATATATCTAATAATGTGATATGTTATAATTTTATAATCTAGTTAAATATATATAGTTATATTTAAATAATTATATAGCTACATAGTTATGAAATAGTCATAGTTAAGTTACATGTTATGTTATAAATGCGTTATGTTCAATAACGTTATGTTATACATGTTAAAGAATTATTAAATTCTATGTTATAAAATTCTATGTTATGAATTTAAATAAAACTATTATAAACATTTTATATATATAGCTATGTGATGTTATAATTAGGTTATAATTTAGTCAAAAATATGTATAATTATATAGTAATTATGTTATGAACATATTTATGATTATGTTTCTACATGATAAAATATTATATATATGATATATATATATATATATATATATATATATATATATATATATATATATATATATATATATAATATAATTTTATTTTATATTATGCTAAATAGGTTTAAAAACTATGTTATGTTAGGTATGTGTGTGTGTGTGTGTGTGGTGTGTGATATATTAAATGTTAGAATTATATATAGTTAAATATTATATTTAACGAAGTTACATATTTTGTTATATTATATATATATATAAATTAATTGCTTAAAATTTTATTTTTAAAACTAGAATCATACTATATATATTATTAAAAAAATATTTCAAAAATACAAATTAATTTAAATTTCAAATAATAAAATAAAATAAAGTTTCTTATTTTATAAATTGAGGTTCACTATGAGCAACATATTCATGAGGTCAGTTTCCAGCTCCTAATTTACTTATTGATTGGTTATAGTTTGGTTGTTTTGTGTTTTGGAGTTTTTTGGGTTTATTTTTGGTCAAATTTGAAAGAAATTTAAAATGCATTTTAAATAACAAACAATAAAAAAAAAAATATATATATTTCACAAAATTCCTAAAGAATAATCTTAAAACCTATCATAATTAAAAAAAATCGGCCATTCAAAATCAGAGAACATGCATTTCATAAACAAAACATTGCAAAAAACAAATTTAAAACCTAAATTATATATATTTTTGGTGGTTTCACAATGTTTTCTAGGTTATTTTGAAGTGTTTTTTTAATGGTTTTATAGATTGGTTTTGTGGCTTTCTAATTTGTTTCGAAGGTTTTTTATTTTATGGTTTTCTTGATTGGTTTTGTGATTTTCTAAGTTTATTTAAAGGGTTTTTTTGTGTGCTTTATGGTTTTTTTATAATTTTTTTTTTTCAATTATTTAGTTTTCATGGTTTTTGTACATGGTTGTTTTTTTTAATTAATTCGTTACATTTTGCAAAGAAAAATTAAGACAAAGAATAGATACATGCCTTTGTTTGAGACTCTAGGACATTGGCAACATGGTTGGCCAAATTGATTTGAACGCTCCATTACTCGATCGAGCTCTAATACTCTCGGTCGAGCTGCTATGAAACTCTCGATTGAGCTCCCACAACCTATGCAAATGGCGCAAACAACGAGAGTGATATATATAAGAATAGGGTTCAATCAAGCCTTAGAGCTCAATTGATTCTTAAATATTTATTGAGACCTAATAATTGATCGAACTCTATAGCTCAATCATGTGTTATAACTCGATGAATGGTTGGCTTTTAACCCTCGATCGAGCTACCTTTTTAGCGCCCAAGGAGCTCGATCAAATGCTTAGAAGAGGCTTCATCAAGTGCTTAAATGGATCAATCAAGCCATTGTTTTTTCCACCCAAATACACCTTCTTTTGGCAAAAAATGTAACCCAGGTCCATGCTTTTGCCCTCAATTGAGCACTTGAGAATGACTGGATTGACCACTTAAAGTGGCTCAATTGATCTCTCTTTTTTCATCTAAACACATCCTCCCTTACCCAAAAGTGTAACCTGGCACCATGATTTTACCCTTAAAAGGATGCATCAATCACTCACAACTATAGGTTTTGGCATGATCAACTAACATGAGTCCCACGAAACTAATCCCTAACCTAGTTTGTTATATCAACATGAATGATGTAGCATCATATGTATCTGGCAACATCTTTGGCTACTCAAATTTCACCTTAAATGTTGGCAGAGGGGCATGCATGATATCTCCTTGTTTCCTCCTCTTCTACCCTCTAATACTAATTGGCAGGGTGGGCTTAGTTTGGCATTGACCCTTCATCCCCCCTCATATATTTTTCACTACATCATTATAACTCCCTCCTCCCACATTTACCCAAACTAACCAGTCCACCAGGGTAAACATTTGAGGAAGAGTTACTATGATATGATTCAACTACCAATGTGTAGTTAATGAAGTGGAATAAACAAACCAAAAAACAAAATGACCTTCCTCAGGTGCTACAAAAACCCAAGGGCTAACCACTCACTCCAGGTGCCCAACCCTTAAGTTAACTTGCCTTTTTATAGACCTAAAGACTCAATATCTACCATGAAAATCCCTCCATGTGACTGGAAGCCTCCATTTGCTCCGAAATCAAGGCCTTCATGTGACTGTAGTCTTTTTTAGACCGTTTTCTGCTAGGGACCCCAAAATCTGAGCCACTTTTTGGGCATTTTTGTGCCAGGTACCTCGAAGTCTAAGCCTCTTCCCATAACTTGATGAAATTCTTAAAAATGATAAATAACAAGAGTAAAATGCCCCTAATATAAAACAAAAACTAGGAACTGACTAGACTCGTCCTAACCATGAGAGGTATCTCATCAAACACATCATAAACATTAAATGTACAAGTTATATAAACATATCTAAATGTAGTGACCTCGTAATTATTTGATATTTGTCAAGAAGGATTGAAGCCGCCTCACAATAGTTTCATTATCATCTATTAGGTCATACATTCATTAAAAATTCATTTACTAAAGAAAACATGAGGAGAACCATAATCAGTTTGCCCTAAAACCATGCCTATAACCAACGTATAATGAGCAAAATAACAATAATATAACAACCATAAATGCCACATAATAACAATCACATTTATTCATGAAATATGATAGGAAAATAGCTTTTATTAACATGTGAAAAAACTGACCAAGTCAGGGACTTCCATGTACAACCCAACCATATATTGGGCTTAACCAAATCTTTCTTTCCACCAGTCACCCCTATGCCATATTCCAAGCATGAATGTGGGACCCAAAACAAAATGAACCAGGGCTTCTAAGGATTTACCATGTATCCCACCATTACCAGTCAAGGGATTCCTAGTCCTGAAACCCTCATCTATACCACCAGGATTTACCTTATATATTTCCATTATCGGTCAAGGGATTCCCAAGCCCAATTGAAGAAACATACACTATAGGCTTTACCACGATCCCACCATATACCGATAAAGGGATCACTAGGCACTAGGCAACCATGGATGGCTCTATATCTCTCCACCTAAACCATGAGGAATTTTCCCATCTCCACCCTCATGCTTTATCATTTATCCTACTATTATCTGTCAAGTGGTTAATAGGCCTTTGGGAATTTTCTTGAGACCGCCCCACAATTTCGAAACCATTTGACAATCTAGGTCAACAATGTAAAGGAATCCCATAAGGCCGTGAATATTTGGAAATGTAGAGGCAAGGCTGAAAACCATTGGCATGCCTCACAAAACCCATGCCAATGACAGCAAGAGAGCCAAATATATACATGCATGTACCATGCATGCCAAAATGGGAAGGAAATCATACATGTAACTCAATACCTACAAGTAATCCTAATGTACATGCTTGATCCAACTCTTCCTTGATTGGTATTTTATTTTCTTTGCCTCCTTATCCTTCCTTTTCCTTCCTTCCTACAATACTAGAGTGCTCAAATGATACTCTAACTATGAAAGAGTATGAGAGAATAGAGAGAATCAAGAGAGAGCTCCGAAACTAGAATGACAACAACTAACACTCACAAAAGTTGTGTTTTGATCCTCAAAAGTCTTTTTATTAATGAGGCCTCTATTTTCCTCAATTTCCATTATTTTACTTCATTTTACTCCTCACATGAAACCTGTGACCTTTAACCTTCCTTTTCTCCTAATTTCATTTATTTCCATAAATAAAACGCCAATTAATTCCTCTTGCCTTTCCACAGCCTTTTCCATTTCATTTACCAATTTCCTTTAGCCATAGGAAACCAAATGAACACCCACTAGGACGTTTTTCCAAACAATCAACTTGGAATACATGTCCCATGACCTTGGTCTCATTTTTCCTTTATTAATATTTATTACATAATAATTTAACCCGGGGTTGTTAAAAACCCATCCCCTTTAGGGGAACTTCATCTTCGGTGTTCAATGACACCTACAACCAGTAAGACTTGTAAAGAAAAGAAGATATTGCTCGTGGAGAAGCTTATCTCATTGTAGTGTTTACGATGAAAAACCTACTAAAAACAAAAGGAACATAACAAACATAACAACATGACACCCAAATTTCTTATTAGATCTTTATAACACAACTTGTTGTAGTATTCACAATGACAACCATATATAAATATGTACATATACCAAAATTGTTTTGCCTCAACCAAAAAATAATGAAGGATGCATAGCCTGCATTTTGTCATCCATTTCTCGTGTAGCTTCATTGGGCCCAAAATGATTCCACTACACTTTAACTTGCTCGATTGCTCAATTCTAGAGCATGAGTACCTTTCTCTACAAAATGCACTAAGGTTCCAACTGAAATTCTCCCTTTGGCTCGACCTACAATAGAGACCAATCAATAACATGATCAAAATATTTCACATATCTCTTAGACAGCAAAACATGGAATCAACTGTGAAATCTCAGTGTCGGAGGAAGTGTAAGTCAATAGGCCACTAGTCGAATGCTCTCAAAGGTCTTGAAAGACCCGCAATACTAAGGTGCCAACTTCACACATGACCCAATCATAAAGGAGCTCTTATTGGGATTCATGCACAAGTACACATGTTCCCCAACTTCAAACTCTATAAAAAACCTCTGTTGATCTTCATAACTTTTTGTTGGTTGTGGAGCTTGATTATCTTCTTTATTTAGAGGTATCATCGCATTGGACCCCAACTTGTAATGGGGTGGCAACGCTGCCCATTTTTCGCTGCCATGGGGGTCCACGGGAGGGGCGATGATGATTTTTAGAGCCCCCCTTTGGCTGGGGTTCAGGGTCAGCACCCCTAAAGCTAAAAATAGATATAAAATTACTTGCAAAATATTATAATTTCATAGTCAATCTAATTCATTCATTAGGTGGATGATCTGATGGTAGAATTTATGTTTAATTTAGGGTTTTTTCCCTAGAAGGAAACCCCTTGCTATATATGAAGGAATTTTATTGCGGCTATGTATGTGTATTTTTAGTGAAAAAAGAGAGAGAATATTGTTTGAGAACGAAGAGGAAATTGCAACGGATTTGATGTAGGTGGTATCTCCTGATTTTGTAGGACAATATAAAGGAAGGACTAGTTGTTTCTCCATGGATGTAACCCAAATTGGGTGAGACATGTATATCTATGTCTCTCTTTTTTATGCATTTTTTGTGTTTGTGTTATTCTGCAATATTTTATGTGTTCCATCGATTTGTAATATATAATTTTCTAACAACTGGTATCGGAGCCGAAGGTCTATTTGGCTGATAAAATCGCAGGAGAGAAGGCTTCCTAGTTTGAGTGGGAGTAATGGCAGAAGATGGTAAGTTTAGTGTCAAAAGAATTAATAAAAAAAACTACCAGCTGTGGAAGATGCATATGGAGGATTATCGGTATTAGAAAGATCTGTAACTACTATTGATTAGAAAGACAGAGAAGTCGACAAGTATGAAAAACACAAAATGGGATATTCTCTACATAAAGGCACTTCGAACAATACAGTTGTGCCTAGCAGCATCAGTAGCCTTTAATATTTCAAGGAAATGAAAATGGAGGGTTTAATGTCAAGATTGGCCAAATTATATGAAAACCCTCGACCTCAAATAAGGTATTTCTTATGAAGAATTTATTTAATAAGAAGATATCAGAAGATGAATCTGTTGTTGATCATTTAAATGAATTTAATATGGTTACCGGTTAGTTAACTTCTACAGGGGTAACTTTTGATGATGAAGTTAGGGTTTTATTATTTTTGTGCTCATTTCCAAAGAGTTGGAATCATCTACTTATGGCCATTAGTAACTTTTTCTCTGGATCTAGTACTTTAAAGTTTGATGATGTTGTCGGTGAAATTCTTAATGAGGAAATGCAATGGAAAATCTCTAGTGAGACATCAAGTAATGTTTTGACTGTAGAGCCTAGGGGAAGAAAAATGGAAAGAGGGTAGGATATCATAGTATGCCAAGGAAAGGAAGATTGAAATCCAGATCGAGGATAGTGTGCCAGAAATTAAGGAAGAAAGGACACTTGAAGAAAGACTTTAAGTCTCAGAAGGGAAAAGAAGGAGACACGGAACAAGAAAACAATCATGAAGTGAATGTGAGAGGTGATGTGTTGCAAGATGCTTTGATTCTTTCATTAGAAAATATTATTGATGTCTGGGTGGTAGATTTAGGGGCCTCATTCCATGCCACGCTTGATAGGAAACATTTTTATGATTATGTTCAAGGAGATTTTGGACACGTTCGTTTGGGTGATGATAAACCCTATAAAATTTTTGGAATGGGTAAAGTTTTCATAAAATAGTATAATGGAAACCCATGGCTATTGAAGGAGGTAACGCATGTTTTAGATCTGAAGAAAAATCTAATTTCAATAGGATAGTTGGGAGGTGAAGTCTATGTAAGTACTTTTACAGATAAAACTTGGAAGCCCACTAAAGGAGCTTTGGTAATAGCAAAATGGTAAAAGGTTGGTACATTATATTTATGCAATGGTATTTCTAATTTTGTTAATTGTTTAACCTCTACAGGAGAAGATACAACATTGTGGCATCATAGGCTTGGGCACATGAGTGAGAAGGGGATGAAGATTCTTCACTCAAATCTTTGTTCCCAGGTTTGAAGCATGTTGATTTGGAATTCTGTGAGAATTGTGTATATGGAAAATAGAAGAGAGTTAGAATTGTCAGAGTTGGTAAAGAAATGAAGAGAGAAAAAATAGAGCTTATGCATACAAATGTATGGGAACCTACTTACGTATCATCTCTCGGTGGCTCTCAATATTATGCTACTTTTATTGATGATACAACTAGAAAAACTTGGATTTATTGTATTCGAAATAAATCTAATGTATTTGATACTTTCAATAAATCTAAAGCTTTGGTTGAGAACGAGACAAGAAAAACTTTGAAGTGTCTCAGATCAGAAAATGGAGGTGAATATTGCAACAAAGAGTTTGATAAGTACTATTCAAAAATTGGAATTCAGAGGGAGAAGATAGTTCCAGGAACACCACAAGAAAATGGTGTGTCTGAAAGGATGAATAGGAAAATCACAGAGTATGCAAGGTGAACGATATTTCATGCAATATTTCCTTTACAATTCTGGGCAGATGGTATAGATACTGATGTTTATATAATAAACAAAGGGCCTTCAATTTCCTTGGATGGTGGTATTCTAGAGGAGGCATCGACAGGTAAAAAGGTAAACTACTAATTTTTAGAGACTTTTGGTTGTGAAGCCTTTGTCCACACTAATAAATAAAATAGAATAAAGATTCAGGAAAAATCAAAGAAATGTACCTTTGTTGGATATGGTGTTAATGATTTTGATAATATATTATATGATTATGAAAATCACAAAATCATTAGGAGGAGAGATGTCATATTCAATGAAAAGGTTTTGTATGAGGATCAGATGCTGGAAAAGAAACAGGAAAAAGAAAACAGAGAATATACGGTGCTTGATAAGCTCACATAATGATCAATAGCCAGAAGAACAACAACAACCACAACAACAATAGGCACCTCAAATACCTGAACGTGGTGTTAGAATATCTACTAGGATAATTAGACCCCTTGAACTATAATCTCCTTCATTATACTATGTATTGTTGACTGATACTAATGAACCGGAATGTTATGAAGAAGCAGTGCAGAGAGGAAATAGGAAGAAGTGGGCTAGATATGAAAGAAGAGGTGGAATGCTTGGTACATAACCAGACTTGGGACTTAGTCAGGTTGCCTGCAAGGAAAATAGCATTGCAAAATAAATAGGTTTATAGGTTGAAGGAAGATGATGGAGGTAGAAAAAGGTATAAATGTAGACTCGTGGTGAAGGGGTTTGAACAGAAAAAAGGTATAGAATTTGATGAGATAATTTCTCATGTTGTTAAAATGACTTCAATCAGAACTCTTTTAAGTCTAATAGCAACTGAAGATTTAAATCTTGAGTAGTTAGATGTAAAGAAAACCTTTCTCCATGGATATTTGGAGGAGGAGATATATATGCAACATCCATAAGGATATAATGTCAAAGGGGAGGAGAAACTAGTGTGCATATTGAAGAAGATCTTGTATGGCTTAAAACAAGCTCCAAGGCAATGGTATCTAAAATTTGACAAGTTTATGTCTAAACAAGGTTATACTAGTTGTCACTCTAATTATTTGGTTTATCTCAAAAGGCAAATTGATGTTAGCTATATTATATTATTATTGTATGTAAATTACATGCTTGTTGGAGGGTCTAACATGCAAGAAATAAATGTTCTCAAAGAAAAATTGGCATGTTTATTTTCAATGAAGGATTTGGATGCTGCAAAAAAAATCCTTGTTATGGGAATAACTAGAGACAGGAAAAATTGGAAATTAACATTGTCGTAGAGTGAGTACATACAAAAGGTGTTGAAAATATTTAATATGCAGAATCCAAAAACAATTATTACAACTTTGGCTAACAATTTCAAACCACTAAGTAAGGAGATGTGCCCCAAGACAAGATGGATTATATGTCTAAAGTTCCATATGCATCAGTAGTTGGAAGCTTAATGTATGCAATGGTCTTCATAAGGCCTCATATTGCACATGCAGTGGGAGTTGTAAGAAGGCGAATGAAAAATACAGGAAAAGAACATTGGATGGAAGTGAAGTGGATTCTCAGGTATTTAAGAGGTACCACATATCAAGAATTATGCTTTGGTGGTTCAAACATTGCTCTACAGGGATATGTTGATGCATATATGGAAGGTGATAGAGGTAACAGGAGGAGCACCATAGGGTATTTCTTTATTTTAGATGGAACAACTATCAGTTGGGTTTCAAAAGGGGAAACCATTGTTGCACTCTCAAGAGCAGAAGCAGAGTATGTTTCTACTACGGAGGCGAGTAAAGATATGATTTGGTTATAAAGGTTTCTGGATGAATTGGGTAATAATCGGGAGTTGGGAAGGTTATACAGTGACAGTCAGAGTGACATGCATCTTGCAAAGAACTCTGTATTTCTTTCCAAGACTAAACATATATATCTTAAGTACCATTTCATATGGTCGGTCTTGGGAGATGGAAAATTGAAGCTGGAAAAGATACACACTAGCTATAATCTTGCAGATATGTTAACAAAAGTTGTAACAGAAGAGAAATAGAGATTATGCTCAGTTTCAATTATTCTTTAAGTATGATGATGAATATGAGGAACAATCAGGTCCAAAGTGGAGTCATTGTCCAGCAAATGAACCAGTGCCAGAGTTGTATTAATTAGTCTCTAAGTGGGAGATTATTGGGTGTGGAGCCCAATTATCTTCTTTATTCAAAGGTTTCCCTGCATTGGACCCTAGTTTGTAATGGGGTAGAAATGATGCCTATTTTTCACCAGTAGGGGGGTCCAAGGGGGTGAAGACGACGATTTTTAGAGCCTGCCTGTGGTAGGGGTTCGGGTGTAGTGCCCCTTAAGCTAAAAATAGATGTAAAATTGCCTTGTAAAATATTGTAATTTCATAGTAAATCTGAGCCGTTCATTAGGTAGATGATCTGATGGTAGAATTTATGTTTAATTTGGGGTTTTTTTTACCTAGAAGGAAACCCCTCACTATATATGAGGTAATTGTATTGCGGCTATGTAGATGTGTATTCTGAGCGACAAAAGAGAGAGGAGAATGTGTGAGAGCGAAGAGGAAATTACAACAGATTTGTTTTAGGTGGTATCTCTTCATTTTACCTGATAATATAAAGGAAGGAATAATTGTTTCTCTATGTTCGTATCCCAAATTGGGTAAACCATGTATATATGTGTCTCTCTTGTTTTATGTGTTTGTGTTATTCTACAATATTTTATGTGTTCCATTGCTCCATAATATATAATTTTCTAACACTTTTCTTCCTTTCCTATTTTTATTTTAGATGTTTCTTGATTACATTCATTTCATGTTCCATCTTTGCCAACATGTATGGTCCTATCAATATCTTATTAACTAGATCACTGTAACTAATGGGACTATTACAAATTCACCCATAGAGTCCCTCAAATGGACTCATCCTTAGTGACTCCTGATACCCATTGTTGTAAGAAAACCCTACCAGTGGAATATACTCTTCCCACTTCCATTGTTGATCACATACATCGTCAACATGTCCTTTAGAATTTTATTGACCCTCTCTCTCTATCCATCTCTCTGTAGATGATAATTTGTGTTGAAGGCTGAATCTCTACCCAAATCTACAAATAACTCCTTCCAAAACTTGGAAGTGAACTTAGCATCCCTGTCTCACACAATCTTCTTCAAGACACTATGCAATCTCACTATATCTTTGATGAAAACCTATGCTACATCGCTAGTTGAATATGTAGAGTTCACTGAAATGAAGTGTATTTCATTTGTCAACTTGACAACCACACCCATAATATAATCACATTGTCTAGATATCCTCGAAGAAACTATAATTAAATCCATGAAAATGACCTCCCATGTCCACTTAGGAATCAAAATCAACTATAGTAGACGATTTGGATGCTAGCACTCTTCTTTTTCCTATTGGCAATCTAAACATCTAGCCACAATCTCTACCATTTCTTCAATTTTTTCTATTAATAGAACTTCTTCACTACTGTTAATGTCTTATGATATCCTGGGTGACCTGAATATAGCTTAACATGAAATTCTCTCAGGGTAAACTTCTTGAGTTCACTGTTTTCAGGAGCATAGATCTTGTCCCTAAATTTTACTAGACCATTTGTTGTGAGACTATACTCCACGTCCTAATCACCTGTACTCTATTGTTGTAGTATATGCATATGCTCCTTGTACCTGCCATACTTTTATCATGCCTGTAAGGTCAGATCTTGTAAAACTAGTCCTGTAAGAGCTCATAACTACAATGTCATTTACCTATACTCCGCTACTAAGACCATCTGCAACTTGTTCTCTTTTCCCTTAATGTACCTACTTCTGAAGTCAAATGCATTGATCATGACCAACCATTTAGCTTGCCTAGCATTCATATTTGGTTCGTCAAACAAGTATTTTAATCCACTGTGGTCACTCATAAGTACAAACCTCGTGCCAAGAAGGTAGTGTCTCCAAATCTTCAATGCATGGGTGATCCCCGCCAACTCAAAATCACGTGTAACATAATTTTTCTCTTGCTCATTCAATTTCCTTGATTCATAACATACCACCTATCCATCACACATCAAGAATCCAGCAACTCCTTGGTTGCAAATATTTGTGCACAAAACAAACTCTCTATCTGGGTTTGCAATCTTGAGAACTGAAGCACATGTCAACAACTGCTTCAACTTCTCAAAACTCACGGCACATTTCTCTGTCCATTCAAATTTATTTCTCTTTCTTTGTAATGATGTAATAAGACTCCATGAGAAGTTCCTAATGAACATCCTATAGTAACCTGCTAACCCCATGAATGACTATAACTCATCCACATTCCTAGAAGTTGCCCACTCCATGATCATTCTTATCTTTTCTGGATATACTTCCATCCCTTTCTTGGAAACAACATTCCCCAATTAATGTACCTATGTCTGAGAGAAACTACATTTACTAAGCAAGGTGTACAACTGACGATGTCTTAGCAATATCAACACCATTGCTAAATGTTTGGCATGTTTTTCATATTTCTTAAAATATATCAATATATCATCAATGAACAGAATAAAAAACTTGTCAAAATAATGACACAACATACTATTCTTCTAGCAAGTAAAAGCAGCTAGAGAATTAGTCAAACCAAAACAACAAACTCATAATGCTCATACTTGGTCTGGAAAGCAGTCTTGTATATGTACACTTCTTTATTGCATAGATGATTGTATCCTAATATAAAATCAATCTTCAAGAACACAACTTCTCCCTTCAATTGGTCAAAAAAATCATCGATCCTCAGAAATGGATTCTTGTTCTTGATGGTCACCTTGTTAGACTACCTGTAGTCAATGCGCAATTTGAGAGTACTATCCTTCTTCTTCATAAACAATATTGGTGCACCCTACGATGAGACACTTGTCCTAATGTATCCTTTATCAACAATTTCCTTCAATTGAATTTTCATGTCCACTAAATCTAGAGTGCTCATCCTATAAGGTACCTTTGATGTTGGTGCTTCCCTTGGTACCAAATCAATAGAAAATTCCACTTCCTTGTGAGGTGGTAACTCATAAATATCTACTAGGAAGACATACTAAAATTGTTGTAAGATTGGGTAACTCTTCAAAAGTTATGCATCCTCAACATCATTACCTTTATCACTAAAAATATGCACTACAAACAACACACACCCTTTCCTATCACTATGATTTTCCTGCATAGTTGTAACCATTCTAACTATTGTTTCCTTCTTTCTACCCTACAAGATCCTCTATTATCCATTTTCATTTAAGCACTCAATAGCCTTTTCATAACAATCCACCTTGGTCCTATGAAGATACAACCATTCCATATATAAAAACACAATGTATGATACCAATGGAAGCACATTCAAGTGTATTGATTTAAGCATACCATTCAACTCAAATACGTAAGGTCTTACCCAATCATGAACTTTTTTCTTTGTACTTGTATCCAACTATACTACCTAATATTATGCCTGTACTTTATTTCTCAAAACAAACTTATCCACCAGGGTAGGATTAACATAACCATAATTAGATCTAGGATCAATCAAAATAGAAACAACTTGATCACAAAGATTCTCGTTGATCTTGATAATAGATTCCTGGTGATCCACCTACCTATTAGCCAATGTTGTATAGATTCGAGGAATGCTCTATCCAACATTCCAAAATGTTTCTGCTTTATATGGGCTGTAGATCTGAGGCTTGTCACCCCGATACAATGGAAAATCGCTCTTCAGATGCTCCTTTCCACATATCCAACACTGCAATTGTCCCTTACCATCACCTTTATATTGTTGCTCCTGAGGCTGTGAACCATGTCCCTATCCAACTACATTAAAATTCTTGCAAGGAACCACATTCTCTTTCTCACCTGCATCCTAAGGTCTTGTTCACTTTTGTGGCAACTTTCCCTTAGATTTGTCTTTATGTTTCCAACCTTGTGGAGATTATTTATTATGCTTCAATTGCTCGTAAGATTGCTTCAAATTTATGTTGGATTCCGCCAATGTTCTAGGCTCATGACACTTGATCATGTATTTAAACCCTACCAGCAACCCACTGATGAGTCTTTGAATCTTATCTTTCTCCTCGTTAAGACATGATGCATACCTCAATAACTCCAAGAATATGCTAGTATACTCTTCATCGGTCATAGACACCATCCTCCACTCATAAAATTATCTTTCCCTATCATCATACCATCTCTCAGATAGATACTTCCTCTTGAAAAGTCTTTCAAACTCGATCCATGTTAACTCCTCTTCCCGAATTCCTCTGACATTCTTCACATTTTCCCACCAAATGTCCACTTTAGCTTTAAAACTGAATGCATCATTTTTTGGTTTCATGTTATCTAAATATTCATGTAATCTGAAGAAATTAGTCATCCCAAGCAATTAGGCTTCTATATCTCGTGAATTCTTCATTTCTCCATCAAATGTAGGTGGTTTCTCTTTCTTGAACTCATTTGGAAAATATCCCCTCTCATTCCTCTTGTACGAATGATGGTGATGATGACCATGGTACCGTTCTAAACTAGAACTAGAATAATGCCCATGTACACTGCCTCTCCTATCAGGTGTATCTAAGAATTTTCCGTCCCTCATGCTACATCCCTCTTCGATCTACATCCATCATGATATCTACTACCATAGGCTCCATTAGTCTTGTCCTCATGTCTGTGATTGATTCTAAGTTGTCCATGTTCTAAAAATCTGACAAACTCTAACTACATTAACCTCTACTTTCTTCTCTTGTTCCCTAGCAAATCTCTCCTGTGACTTAATTATCATGCCATTATTCGCTTTGTAACTCCTTATTTCTACCTTCAAATTTCTCAAAGTGTGTTGTATGTGTGGACATTATTCATCACCATGCTACTCATCTAATATATAGGGAGAATCTCATGAACTATAGTTTATCAACGTGTTATTCATATTTTCTCTTGTTCCTACAAGTATATCATATCAACTAAACCAAAACATAAACATAACCAACATACCATAGTATAATTTAGGGGATAATACATCATATTCAATATCAACTAGATTAACACAATACATGCATAAACATAATCATAGCAATATATAAACATCATATAAATCATCATCCTAGTTAGCATGCATGATCTCACAACTACAACGCCAACTAGACACAATTCATGTAAAACAACATATAAACACTAACATGCATAAGCCCTGCATATTTAAACGCCATGCATTAAAAAAACACATCCTAATAATAATATCATCAACTCTTACATGGAAACATAATTGTAACAATCACTACCACCATGCATAAATAACAAACACATAAACCACAAGCATAGTAAACACATATGCAATTGACATGTATACACGAAAAACGTAGTTTTCCCATACAGTCAAAGGGGTGGACCATGCTATGATACCACTCCGTGGTATCATATATCACGCAAAGAGAATGAAAACTAGACATCACCCAAAGAGAATGGAACTTGCTCTGATACCATTGTGTAACACCCTCCTCCTATATTTATCTAAGCTAACTAGTCCATTAGGGTAAACATGCAATGAAGAGTTACTATGATATGATTCAACTTCCCATGTATAATTAAGGAAGTGGAATCAACACACCAAAAACCAAACTAGCCTTCCTTAGGAGCTACAACACCCGAGGGGCTAACTACCCACTCAAGTTGCCCAACCCCTTAGTTAAATTTCCTTTTTATTGACCTAAACCCCAATCACATCCATGACAAGCCCTCCATGTGACTATAGTTTCTCTGAGGAAGTTCTGTGCCAACAACCCTGAAATTTGATACACTTTTTCAAGGCTAGGACTGAGGCCTTTGCCGAGGACTTGATGAAATTCTCATAAATGATAAATAACAAGAAGACAAGGCCTCTAAGGTAAAACTTGAACCAACAACTGACCAGACTTGTCCTAACCATGACAGGAATTTCGTCAAACACATCATAAACATGTAATGTATAGATCATATAAACACATTTCAATATACATACCTCATACATATCTGAGATTCTTCAAGAAGGTTTGATTCCCTCTCAAAATAGATGCATTATCATATATTAGGTCATACATTCATTAGAAATTCACTTACTAAACAAAAACCATGCTTATAACCAACATAATAACAATGATAAAACATCCATCAAATCCACATAATAACAAGAAACTTTACTCATGAAATACAATCGGAAAAGATATTTTATTAACATGTGCAAAATCCAACCAATTTAGGGACTTCCATGTACCACCTGACCATAGATTGAGCTGAACCAAATCATTCTTTCAATTAGTCACCCCCCGTACCATATTCCAATCATGAAATTTGGGAATAAAAATAAAACCAACTAGTGCTTCTCAGGCTTTATAGTGTATCCCTCCATTATCAGTCAAGGGATTCCTAGGACCAAAACCCTCATCTATACCATGAGCCTTTACCATGTAACCCTCCATTACTAGACAAGTGATTCCTATTTCCAAACCAAGAAACATACACTACAGGCTTTACTGCAATCTTGCCATATACCAGTTAAGGGATCACTAGGCCCTAAATAAGCATGGATGCATCCATATCTCTCCACATAAACCATGAGGAATTTTCCCATCTCCACCCTCAGGCTTCACCATGTGTCCTGCTATTACTCATCAAGGGATTCGTAGGCCTTTGGGAATTTTACTGAGGCCACCCCAATCAGTTTGGAGACCATCTGGAAATCCAAATAAACCAAGTAAAAGAGCACCATCACAACATGTCTATTTGGAAATGGCAGGGAAAGATTGAAAACCACTGTCACACTTGGAAAACCGCATGCCAATGAAAACAAGATAACCAAATACATTCGCGCATGTACCATGCATGCCAAAACTAGCAAGGAAATCATACATGAAACTTAATACCTACAAGTAATCCTACTATAGTCGCTTGATCCAACTGTTCCTTACTTAGAGAGAGCTCCAAAATAGGACTGACAAAAGCTAACATTGAAAAAATTTGTGTACTGATCCTTAGAAGAATTTTTATTACTGAGGCTTCTATTTTCTTCAATTTCAATTATTTTCCTTCAATTTCCTCGTCACATGCAACCTGTGACTTTTCACCTTCCTTTTCTCCTAATTTCTTTTATAATTTCTTTTATTTCCATTAATAAAATGCCAATTAATTCCTCTTTCCTTTCCAAATCCTTTTCCATTGCCTCTTCCAATTTGTTTTAGCTATAATAAACCAAATGAACACTCATTAGTATGTTTTTCCCAAAATTCACCTTGGAATATGTGTCCCATGACCTTCGTCTTGTTTTTCATTTATTAATCTTTATTATATAAACTTTTAACCCGGTGTTGTTACAATCATAATTTATACTATGTCTATCTATAGACATGGAGATTATTCTTTCAACAAACATCTGCCACCTACTACTCTAGATAGAGAGAGTCTGGTTAATGAGTATGAAGAGAAAACTAGGGATCAAGAAATCTAAAGAAAGCATAATGGTTGTAAGAGTGTAGTTGTGGGGAGAACTATGGGAACCTAAAGTCTAGTTAATACTAGAAGAAAACTGATGAAAATGACATAGGCTCCCAACTAGTCAAAGAGATGATATCAAAATTTGATGAGTAAGATGAGAAAGAATATTGATCTACCAACCTGAATTACCCACTCAAAACCAAGGATGAAAGAGATTCACAAAGATTAGGGATCCAATTTTCACATAATGGTTAGAATGAGGTGAAGATATAGTTAAGATATCATCGATGTAAAAGGATACCTTCAACAAGAATCAATTAGAATCCCTAGAATTTGGAGCTAAACCTTCATACGGTAAGCCAAGCCCTATGGAAAGTCTGACATGAATGAAAGAGATATCAGCCCTAGCATTTCTATCACTGCAAGAAAAGCTTACCACCAAATGCACCTTGCCAAATTTCAAGGATTTTCCACCCAATTAGAGAAAAGATTGGGCTTGGGTCTTTTATCCTGTACAATGTAATTTTTTCTAACCTAAACACCATATGTATCATAATTCAACATTATAAAAGAATTCTTCGTCATGATGGTGAAAAATTCTCATTTTCTATGAGCCATGATCACTACCTTGGGAATCCATACAACTCCCATTTTACGCGAAACCTCCACAATTTTCATTGTAATAATATGAGTATTCATCTTACTGGTATGAGTGAACCGCCACCCAAACTCAACTTGGATATTAGTGAACGATCATGTTGTTTAGCTAACAGTTACATGTACATGTATTAGGGAATGTTTAATGCTTAAGCGACATTAACAATAATCTTTATTAAAACATATCATTTAAAGAAATACAAATAAAATGAACTTCAATTCCAATCAATAAATAAAAATAAAATAAGCTCACACCTTTAAATTCAATTAGTAAATAAAATAAATATTGAATAATTATTATAATATAATGAGAATTAATCTACATAACACGAAAACAAATGAAATAAAATGAAACCACACTTTTAATTCGTTAACCTGCATTTTATGATTTTTATGATATTATAAACATATTGTTTGATGTTTAATTTTGAGATGAGTTCGATAAATGCTTGAACGAGTAGTATAGTAATCAGGAGAACTTATATATAAATAAAGGGAAATTCATTTTTCAAACTTTTTATTTTTTTTTTAAACAACACGTTATTAATATAATTGTTTTTTTATAATATTTTTAAATATTATGTTGATACACGAAATCTTGAATAAGCATTTTAATTTTTTGTTGTAATTTGAATTGTTTTATAGATTTTTCATGATTAAAGTGTGTCTTGTCCTTGTGTTTTTTTAAAAAATATAAATATTATAAACTTTATCTAAATTTATTTAGAGTTAAAATTTGTTATTTTATATTTTTCATTATTTTTTTTAAAAAAAATTAATGAAAAAATATAAAATATATATAAAAAAGTTTATTTATTTAAAAATATTAAAATTAATATATAAAAAAGTTGATTACAAGTTTAATTTTTTAATAAATCAACCAAGTATCACATTATTTCATAAGTAAAAAAATTAAATAATTCTATTTATTTTATTAGTAATGCAACTATATAAATTTAAAAAATGATTGTAAATAATGGACAGAATTCAATCCATTATTAATCTCAAAACATTTTATCTCATAATTTGTATCTACGAGCATCTAGGGGAAAAAGTCTCTAAACATGAAAACCTATTTTTGACTGTAAAACTTGAGGAAATGTTTGGACATCAAGAGATTTGATCATATTGACTCTTGGTAGAATTGAGGTTAAAATGGATATATGTTGGTTTCGAGCACCATAGTCTCTCTCTCTCTCTCTCCACTTATATATATATATATATAAAACTAAACTAAAATGAGAGATTTGAAATATTTAAATTATATAACCCATATTATAATATTTTTTTTGTTATTAATATTCCATTACTAAGGAATAAATTATGAAATCTATTTTATTTTATATATTTTAACATTATATATCGACTAAATATAAATGAATTAAATATTGTCTCTTTATTAAAATATTATTCCAAATCTTTTTCACTCCAATGCGAGGTATTAAAATATGTAATTTATAATCCATATCAAGCTTCTTTTTGTTATTTATAGTTTTAATATTAGGATATGAACTCTTGAATAAATTATTTTTAAAATATGTGATTTGTATATTGGATAGTAAAATATATTTTGCTATTAATAAATTTTTAATGGGCTTTGTTGAAAGGAAAATTTTAAGGATGAAAATTTATCTTAAAGATTAGAAACATTAGCAAATACTTCTATTCCATAATATGAAACTATAAAATCCTTGTGATATTTTAGTAAAAATATTCAAACTTTTAATGATTTTATATAGTGACTATAAAATTTTGGCATTTTTAAAGGTAAAATAACGTTTTCTTATAAAATTTGGGCAAATCAATTTTAGGAAACAATGGCAATTAGCGAATATTTTTTTGGAAAAAGTATGGAAATTAGCCCATCTACGAATATTAGCCCCTAAAAATTTTCCTGGTTGAAACTCTAGCTGTTGGTTCTACCAGTGTATCTTTAGTCGTCTATGCATGGCAACATGGTAGCAGGGGACTCCTCTCCCTCCTCCAAACAACGAAATTGTAGCCTTTCAAACCACTGTAGAAGGCCTTAAAAATAAGTCTCCTTCAAAGGTTCAATGACCATAATTTTTGAAATGAGAAGAGAACATGCCATCAATCTTATTGTTATCTACATTTTGCATATCTACTTTGTATAACTCAGATCAAGCCTTGATTGAAAACTTTATTAGATTGTGGTCACTCCCAAAGTTGATGGAGCAATGGATCAACCAAAATTGGAAACCTAAGATGAAAGGAAACATTGTCTTCTTTCCTATTGGAAATGGATACTTTGCTTTCTTGTTTGAACTCAAGGAGGTCAGAGACAACATATTAAAAAATGGTCCATATTTTTTTTTTCAACCAAAGGAATATATTTGAACTCCTCGTTCCTAGCTTTTGTTCTAGACAAAGATTCTAGTTTGGGTCAAGCTCCCTAAGATGTCTCTCTCTTTTTGGAATTATGATTTCCTTAAGGTTAATGGGAATGGATTGGGGAAGTATCTAGATCTCATTGAACCTAAGGGTCATTAAAATGTCAGGTATGTCTTGAATATGATGATTTTGTGAGGGGTTGATAAAAAAGTGAATCCAGAACAGGGGAAAAGGTAGCACTAGCACAAGAAGCACATTGTCAAACTCAGAGAAAAGGGGGTTCTAAAGGAAAATGAGTTGAAACTTGAACCCTTAAGGTAAAATCAATAGCATAGCTACAACTTCATCAAATCCATTTGCTATGAAACCAACTCACAAAAATATAGAAAAGAGAGATAAATTCCTTAGAATTTAGCCTCTTTGAGGGGACAACCTCCTTTACATTACACACATAAACAATTCTTGGATGATACAAATGACAAGGCCTCATTTCTATATATACGAGTATAAGAGGTCATAATATAATTAAAGCCGACATAACAATAATAATGTAAGGGCATAAAAATAACAATAGTGGGCTTCTACGGGTCACAATAATAACAATATGGGTACTACATGGGCACAACAATATAATAAGGGGGTTGCACTAATAACAATAAGGGGTTACAATAATAGTATAGGGACCTAACATGCCCTTCTCCTTCAAAAAGTGTTGTCTTCAACGCTTGAGTAGTTTTGGATGCTTTTGTATAAAATTATCATCCTTCCATGTGGAATCTTCAGCAAGTAAGTTCTTCCACTTGATGAGATACTCTGAAATTGATCGATTTCGAAGCTATCAATTTCTCGATTTTATGATTTCTTCAAGTTCCAAGATGATTTTTCCTTCCTTGTCGAGTTCTCGTAAGATTGTTTGAACTAGGATATTTTTCAACTTTTGAATGAGTTCCGACCCTGTTTCGTCATTACTCCATTCATACCTTGCTTCGTTTATCAAATTTGGTTGGTTAATTATACCAACCTCTAGCATTTCAACAACCATACATTCAATTTCGCTCCTTTGGGCATATAGATATCTATAAGGCCTGATGTTTAGAGGAATACTTCCTGAAATAAAATGAATAGCATGATCATGATCATGAATAGGTGGGATGCCTTTAGGAGTATCAAATACCTTGGAATGATCGTCCAAGACTTTTTGGAGATATGGAGAAATAGATGATTTCGATGTGGGAACCTCCAGTGGACATAATTGTGTAGTTGAACGTCTTTGTTCCTTCTTTGGAAGCTTTTTCGTTCCATTAGAGATTATTATCTTTCCCAGTTTCCCTGTGATACTGCTAATTCAACTTCCTTTCCTTCAGAAGGAAATTTCATCAAAAGATTTTGAAAATTAAAAGCTATTGTACCTAAGGATTGTAGCCATTAGACTCATAATATAACATCAACACCACCCATTGGAATGGAAAGCATTGGTCTATGCAATACATATTATCCCATGGATAGTGTTATATTATGGTAGTTTCTAAAGTAGTTTATGGTTCGTGCACTTTCAGTCATCACTTGACACTCTGGTGCTAGATATAGAAAGCAATTCAGTTCCTTGACTATCTTACAATGCATAAAATTATGGGTAATACCCGAATCAATCAACACTATTACATTTTTCTTCTTGATATGTCCTTCTATATTGATAGTTTGAGGTGTTAATTATGGCCAATGCATTACAAGATATTGTCGGATTCATTTCTTGATGTTTGGTGTGATCTTTGCTTCTTGAACAATTTTCTTCTTGAAATGTCCTTCTATCTTTAGAGTTTGAGGAGTGGTAATTATTGCCATTGCTTGACAAGATATGGTCGGATTCATTTCTTCTTTATCTGGTATTGGTTCTTGGTGTATATCCTCTTCTTTTGACATTTCTTGATCCTTTTCTTCCTCCTGTTCACAATCTATGTAAAAGAATTTCTTCTCAGCACATGTATGACCTTTAGTGTATTTTCTATCACAACTATAACAAGGCCCTTTTTCTCTTTTTCTTCCAATTGTTGTCATATAAACCATGTAGGTTGTGGAAGGCTAGGAGAAAAAAAACTTCCATATTTATAGTTGTGAGTGGTAAGATTCCTTGTTTCCATAATTGCACTTTCAAATTTTCTTGCCAACCTGAATGCCTTCTCCAATGAATCAGGTTCCCAAAGACGAACCTCATGTGTAATGTTGTCCTTTAAAGTCCCTATGAAGACATCATTCCTTTTCTTCTCTGGAATATCATTTACCCTTATTCTTTCAATGAACATGTGCCACCTACTACTCTAGCTAGAGAGAGTGTGGTTAATGAGTATGAAGAGAAAACTAGGGATCAAGAAATCTAAAGAAAGCATAATAGTTTTAAGAGTGTAGTTGTGGAGAGAACTATGGGAACCTAGAGTTTAGTTAATACTAGAAGAAAACTTATGAAAATGATATAGGTTCCCGACTAGTTAAAGAGATGATATCAAAGTTTGATGAGTAAGATGAGAAAGAATATTGATATACCAACCTGAATTACCCACTGAAAACCAAGGAGGAAAGAGATTCACCAAGATCAAGGATCCAATTTTCACATAATGGTTAGGATGAGGTGAAGATATAGTTAAGATATCATTGATGTAAAAGGATACCTTCAAAAAGAACCAATTAGAATCCCTAGAATTTGGAGCTAAACCTTCATACTATAAGCCAAGCCGTATGGAAAGTCTGACATGAATGAAAGAGATATCAACCCTAGCATTTGTATCGCCGTAAGGAAAGCTTACCACCAAATGTGCCTTGCCAAATTTCAAGGATTTTCCACCCCAAGTAGAGAAAGGATTGGCCTTGGCTCTTTTATCCTCGACAATGTAGTTTTTGCTAACGTTAACACCATATGTATCATAATTCACCATTATAAAAGAATTCTTCCTCATGATGGTGAAAAATTCTCATTCTCTGTGAGCCACGATCACTGCCTTTAGAAGCCATACAACTCTCATTTTAGGCAAAGGCTCCACAACTTTCATTGTAATAATATGAGTATTCATCTTACTAATATGAGTGAACCACCACCCAACCTCAACTTGGATATTAGTGAATGATCATGTTGTTTACCTAACAATTACATGTACATGTGTTAGGGAATGTTTAATGCTTAAGCTACATTAAGAATCATCTTTATTAAAACTTATATTATTTAGAGAAATAAAAATAAAATGAACTTGATCCTTCAATTCCAATTAATAAATAAAAATAAAATAAGGCTCAACACTTTAAATTCAATTAAATAAATAAATATGAATATTTGATTAATTATTATAATTAATTGAAATTTAATCTACTAACACGAATAAATGAAACAAAATAAAAGCCACACTTTTAATTTTAACCTGCAGTGTATAATTTTATGATATTATAAACATATGGTTTTGATGTTTAATTTTTGAGATGAGTTCGATAAATGCTATTGAACGGACTATTATAGTAATGCCGGAGAACTTATATTATTTATATATACAAGGAAATTCATTTTCCATTTTTATTTTATTATATTAAAAACAAATATAATATAATGTTTTTATAATATTTAAAAATATATGTGTTACACAAAATTAATCTTTGGAGAAGCATTTAATTTTTGTTGTAATTGGAATGCTTTTAAGAGATTTCATTATTAGAAGTGTTGTCTTGTGTTTTTTAAAAATATAAATATGTAGGGTAAAACTTATTGAGTTTAAAAATTTGTATTTTAATTATTTTTTATTAACATTTAAAAATATAAATAATATATAAAAAAGTTGGATGTAAAATTTAATTTTTTTAATAAATTCAACCAGTATCACATTTATTTACGAAGAGCTTCGGCGTAAATCACATGAAAGAGACCTTTGTCGACGCGTTTCGAACCAACCAGTGTGGTTCATCGTCAGGACAAGTTGAAGATCAGATCCAGCTTAGCACGTTTAAATAGTGTATGCAGAGACTCCAACGGCTATATTGCCAACGGCTAATTTTGACCTAATGACCCAAGTCAGACCAATAATATTCCCGTTATATTTTTATTTATTTTTATTCTAGGAAATAGTTAAATTCGATAATTTGTATAATAAAGTATTCATTTGTTATATATATAAATTCCAAAAGCCTAACTAATTTATATTAAAATAATATCCTTGGTATATTTAATAATAATATTTTTTTATTCTAATTTATCATTTATACCTAATGGCCCAATTAATATAT
>APFE031311630.1:45179-55728 GCA_000404065.3 Pinus taeda | reverse complement strand
ATATGAGACCCTGTTTTTGACTATAAAACTTGAGGAAATGTTTGCACATCAAGAGATTTGATTTATATTGACTTTTGGTAGAATTGAAGTTAAGATGGATATATGTTGGTTTTGAGCACCACACTAATAAAATGTTTTTAACTATAGAAATTTTATTTTTCACTTGTTTTGTTGTAATATATAGTTGTTTTCTTTATTATTAATATTTTTTTAATGGTTGCTTGTCAGTCTTCATTATTAAAACATTGGAGGAAAATACAAATCTCTATCCTACCTTTCTTTACAAAACTTGTTCTCTCTCTCTCAGCGATGATATATATTATTTATATATAGTCATATTGATACATATTATAACTCAATGTAGATTGAATATTTAATTTTAACCATATTAAATTATTTGTTTTTTGTTATAACATTCCATTACTAAGGAAATTAAATTATGAATTATGTTATTTATATTTTTTTAACTTATATGTGGACTATATTTAAATGAATTAATATTGTTTTATAGATATTATTCAAATCTTTCACTAAAATGCATATTAAATATTTAATTTTATATCCCATATTAAACTTCTTTTGCTTTTTTATAGTTTTTAAATTTATATTATGAAAGTGTGATAATTTAAATATTTTATTATAATGTGACAGTAAGATAGTATTTTGTTATTAATAATTTTTAATGGCCTTTGTTGACCAGGGGAAAATTTTAGGGATGAAGAATTTTCTTAAAGATTTAGAAACATTGGCAAATATTTCTATTCCATAATATGAAACTATACAATGCTTATTGATATTTTAGTAAAAATATTCAAACTTCTAATGATTTTATATAGTCTCTATAAAATTTTGGTGATTTTTAAGGTAAAATAACTTTTTCTTATAAAATTTGGGCGAATCAGTTTTAGGAAAAATTGGGAATTAACAAATCTTTTTTTGGAAAATGTATGGAAATCAGCCCGTCTGCATATATTAGCCCCTAAAATTTTCCCTGGTTGAAACTCTAGCTACTAGTTCTACCAATGTATCTTCAGTTGTCTATGCATGGCAACATGGTAGCAGGGAGCTCCTCTCCCTCCTGCAAACAACGAAATTGTAGCCTTTCAAACCCCTGTAGAAGGCCTTAAAAAGAAGTCTCCTTCAAAAGTTCAATGACCAAAATTTTTGAAATGAGAAGAGAACATGCCATCAATCCTATTGTTATCTAGATTTTTCATATCTACTTTGTATAACTCAGCTCGAGCCTTGATCGAAAACTTTACTAGATTTTGGTCATCCCCAAAGTTGATGGAGCAATGGATCAACCAAAATTGGAAACCTAAGATGAAAAGAAACATTGACTTCTTTTCTATTGGAAATGGATACTTTGCTTTCATGTTTAAACTCAACGAGCCCAAAGACAACATATTAAAAAATGGTCCATATTTTTTTTCAACCTAACGAATGTATTTGAACTCTTCGTTCCTAGCTTTTGATCTAAACAAAGATTCTAGTTTGGGTTAAGCTCCCTAAGATGCCTCTCTATTTTGGGAATTATGATTTCCTTGAGGTTAATTGGAATGGATTCGGGAAGTATCTAGATCGCATTGAACCTAAGGGTCATCAATTTTCTTATGTAAAATTTTGTGTTGAGGTATAACTAGGAAAAGGGTTGCCATTATAAATTAATCTAACCCAAGGAAATGGATCCATCTAAAAATCATGGATTATAAAAAGCTCCCATTAAAATGTCAGATATGTCCTGAATATGATGATTTGTGAGAGGTTGCTAAAAGAGTGAATCTAGTATAGGGGAAAGGTAACACTATCACAAGAAGCGCATTGTCAAACTCAGAGAAAAGCGGGGTCTAAAGGAAAATGAGTTGAAATTTGAACCCTTAAGGTAAAATCAATAGCATAGCTACAAATTCATCAAATCCCTTTGCTATGAAACCAACTCACAAAAATATAGAAAAGAGAGATAAACGCCTTAGAATTCAGCCTCTTCCAGGGGACAACCTACTTTACATTACACAAATAAACAATTATTGGATGATACAAATGACAAGGCCTCATTTTTATATATAGGAGTATAAGAGGTTATAATATAATCAAAGCCGACATAACAATAATAATGTAAGGTCATAACAATAACAATGGTTGGCTTCTATGGGTCACAATAATAATAGTATGGGTACTATATGAGCACAACAATATAATAAGGGGGTTACACTAACAACAAAAAGGGGTTACAATAGTAGTATAGGGACCTAACACGCCCCTCTCTTTCAAAAAGTGTTGTCCTCAATGCTTGATTAGTTCTGGATGCTTTTGTATAAAATTATCATCTTTCCATGTGGAATCTTCAGAAAGTAAGTTCTTCCACTTGATGAGATACTCTAAAATTGATCGATATCATAGCTGTCAATTTCTCAGTTTTCTGATTGCTTTAGGTTCCAGGATGAGTTTTCCTTCCTTGTCGAGTTCTCTTTAGATTGTTTGAACTAGGATATTTTGTAACTTTTGAATGAGTTTTGACCCTACTTCATTACTCTTCCATTCATCCCTTGCTTCATTTATCAAATTTGGTTGGATAATTATACCAACCTCTAGCATTTCAACAACCACACACTCAATTTCACTCCTTTGGGCATATGGATATCTGTAAGGCCTGATGTTTAGAGGAACACTTCCTGAAATCAAATGAATAGCATGATCATGATCACGAATAGGTGGGAGGCCTTTGGGAGTATCAAACACCTTGGAATGATCATCCAAGACTTTTTGGAGATCTGGAGAAATAGATGATTTCAATGTGGCAACCTAGTGAACATAATTGTGCAATTATACCTCTTTATTCTTTCTTTAGAAGCTTTGTCATTCCGTTAGAGATGATTATCTTTCTCGATTTCCCTATGATACCACTTAATTCAAATTCCTTTTCTTCAGAAGAAAATTTCATCAAAAGTTCTTGAAAATTGAAAGCTATTGTACCCAAGGATTGTGGCCCTTGGACTCCTAGTACAACATCAACACCACCCATTGGAATGGAAAGCATTGGTCTATTTAATACATATTATCCCATGGAAAACTTTATATTATTGCACTTTCCATAGTAATTTATGGTTCCTCCACTTCCAACCATCACTTGAGACTCTAGTTCTAGATATAGGAAGCAATTTAATTCCTTGGGTATCTTATAATGCATAAAATTATGGGTACTAACCAAATCAATCAACACTATTATAGTTTTCTTCTTGATATGTCTTTATATATTGAGAGCTTGAGGAGTGGTAATTATGGCCAATGCATTACAATATATTGTCAGATTTATTTCTTGATGCTCGGTGTGATATTTCACTTCTTGAACCATTTTCTTCTTAATATGTCCTTCTATCTTTAGAGTTTGAGGAGTGGTAATTCTTGCCAATGTTTTACAAGATATGGTTGGATTCATTTCTTCTTTCTCTGGAGTTGGTTCCTAGTGTATATCCTCTTCTTTTGACATTTCTTGACCCTTTTCTTCCTCCTCTTCATAATCTATGTAAAATAATTTCTTCTTAGCACACTTATGACCTTTAGTATATTTGCTATCACAACTATAACATGGCCCATTTTCTCCTTTTTATTCTAATTGTTGTCATATAAATTGGGTAAGTTGTGGAAGGCTAGGAGAAAAAACACTTCCATATTTATAGTTGTAAGTGGTAGGATTCCTTGTTTCCATAATTCTGCTTTTGAATTTTCTTGCCAACCTGAATGCCTTCTCCAATGAATTAGGTTCCCAAAGATGAACCTCATGTTGAATGTTATCCTTTAAAGTCCCTATGAAGACATCAGTCCTTTTCTTCTCTTGAATATCATTTACCCTTATATTCTAATTTTGGAAGTCCTCAATCTGCTCTTCCATTGAACCCTTTTGTTTGAGATTTATCAATTGGCTAAAGAAAGTGTTACTCTTTGTATCCTCATAATGTGTTATCATTTCTTCTGTGAAAATGGGCCAAATGAGAAGTGCTTTACGAGAACAAAGCCCTTTATAACATAAAAATTGATTTGGTTCTAAATATAAAGATGTAATATGTAACTTTTGTAACAGTTGTACACCATGTAGATCAAAATATTGCTCCATCTATAATATGCAATTTACCAGATCCTTGCCATCAAACTTCCTCATATCGCTTTTTCTTGATTTTAGGAACTCAATCTTGAATATTTTGTATCTTTGTAGTTTCAGATCTCCAAGGTCTCAAATTGAATACTGTGGTAGCCCTCTGAGTCCTCTTTCTAACCTCATAAGTCTGATGAATATTGGATTCTCCAAGGAAGATTTATGTCAAATCTCCCACGATGACCTAATTATAGACTAGTTCAATAGATCCAATTTGTACGAAGTGCCATGTGTCACTGTCTTGACCTTAGGACCTGAAACCGATACAAAAAAAACTACAATCTATCTTATTTTTGTAACTTCTTATGAAATTTCAATCTGATCCTCAGAGAGAAAGTTATGATGATTTTTCTAAGGTCACCTACTTGGGATGTAATTCGGGAGCCTACCAAAACGCTAAATGTCTTGGACTATATCACCAAAAATATAGAGAAACAAGATCTAAAATTCAAGTCCAAGGTTAACTATGTTGTCGGCTCAAATGGGTTTTAATTTCACAATCTAAAACTTCGTAGAAAACCAATTATAGTAAAAATTAAAGGATGACCTGTGTGAGATGTAATTCTCGAGCTTGCAAAAACCCTAACTTCCTCAGATGACATCTCCAAAAATATATGGTGACCAGATCTTAAATTCAAATACGAGGTTCAATGAGATTTCATCACAAATGGGGTTTTTTGTTAGCTTCTAAAATGTCATAGGAAAATCATTATAGCAATAATTCCACGATGACCTGTTTGGAGCAGCGAAACCATAGAATCCAAAGCTCTGATACCAAATGCTATGAAACTAGATCACAAAAAAATAGAAAATAGAGATAAACGCCTTAGAATTTATCCTCTTCAAGGGGGGAACCTCCTTTACATTACGCAAATGAACAATTCTTGGGTGATACAAATGACAAGACCTAATTTCTATATATAGGAGTCTAAGGGGTCGTAATATAATCAGAGCCGACATAACAATAATAATGTAAGGGCTTAATAATAACACATTAGTATAAAATAACTAATTAGTTACTAAAAGCACAACTAAATTTTGGATATAAATGACCATTTTTTAGTCGGTGACTAATAGTAGCTAATTTGCAGCATCTTACAACACGACCAACATTTAGTCATTTTTAGCTTAGTCGTTAATTGGTTTCCTCAATTTTACCATCTAGTAGTATATTTAGTTATAAATTTGGTCATTAATATTTCATTGGTTTAGTCCTTAATTGTCGTAATTAATGACCAAATATATAATAAAATATATTACTTACAAATGAATCCTTGAGAGAAACCAATTAATGATCGAAGAAATATGACCAAAACGTTGGTTGTATTATAAGATACTGTAAATTAGCTACTAATAGTCATATATATGCAAATTTTAGTCATCATTTAAAACCAATTAATGATCAAAGAAATATAACTAAAATTTAGTCGTGTTATAAGATGTTGTAAATTAGCTACTAATAGTCATATATATAAAAAATTTAGTCATCATTTAATAATAAAAAAATTATCATTTGTAGTTGTCATTTATCTTTTTTTCATATTTTCATATTCATTATATAAACTATTGATTTGGTAGTTTCTCTTCATTTCATTTGTTCATGTTCATCATTAATTAATATAAATTACTAATTTACTAGTTTTATATTGATCTTATGTGTTTATTATTAATCACCATAAATTAATTAGTATGCTTTTGCGACTAAATTTTAAGAAAATGTCATACAATTTGATGTTTATCTAATACAATAATGCAAAGTTACATATGTTAATTACAAGACTAAATAATATCAAGTGAAAATAAAAATAATTTCAACCATATAAATTTTATTATATAAAATATCAAGTAATACAATATGATTTTCCAACTTAATACGGGTTGGACTACAATTTACACATGAAATATTGTTTCATCATTTAAAAACATTATCACTATGTTGCCAAAGCACTGCAAGTGAATTCACCAACTCTGAAGGTTTGACCATCAGTCTCTATGAGTGTGTCTTATGTAAGATATTGACTCTAAGGGTATCACTAGACATAGTCTCTTCTCTCTCTCATTTTGCATTTATTGCTTGAGTGATATTATTCTCCTCTTTCTTCAATTATTGCTTCTTACCATCAATATTGAGTTCCTCTCCTGAAAATGAAAAAAGATATAATGCAGAGTATAAGACATGAAAGACAATGAAGACTTAAACATAAAATAAAGTAGAGTAAAAAATATTTATATGACATATACCTTAACATTCGATAGTGGCCATTGTGCGGCTAAATGACCTGTATAAACAAAGAAAATAAAATGTCACCATAGAAAATGGAATTGGAGGGGGATTCATCATGGATGCTAGGATTTTTTGTGTGTGCACACATCATATTTCTCACTTCTAATTGTATAAAAAATAAAGAGTATGCATAATGACATGTAGTGACATGTGAGTGTCTATTTGACTTAATGATATGTTTGATTTTTTAACCCATTCCAATCCTACCACAATGAAATTAAGAGAGACAAGGACACAAGAAGGACTATCAATAAATAAAATTAGAGACTTTAGAATGCAACTCAATTGTGCCTGAATGTAACGATAAGCATTTGCAGCTTCCTGGTCACCAATGAGCATCAAAAGACAATGAAAAATTCCCTGCATTATGAAAATTTGTTTTCACCTGCTCTAATCCTCTATAGTAGTCACTTGACTTGCCTATAGATATAATTTTAGAAGCAATCCTACTCCTACAGTTCTTCCTTATATTGATCATCTTTGTCCCCCCGTATTGATATTTATTTTTCAAGGAAACATAATAGAACTCTCCAATTGCATCATTGCCTATCAAAACAATGCTTCAGTATTTTTGGGTGATTGTTGAACTAGTCTCTACTCAGGTCCATGAAATCCTTGATTTGTCTTAATCACAAAAAACTCTTTTCGTAATAAAATTATAAATCCCACATCTACATTCTTCATGCCCGACATACCAATTATTTAAAGTGGAATACTTTATCATTTCTCCCTCGGTGCAATAGAGATCCACTACTGTGGCATGGAGATGATTGGTGTCATAAAATGGTATAGTTCGTCCTTCAATATATGTCACAGAACTCCTCTCACCTCACAAAACTCCTCTCATCTACAAAAATAATATTCCTCTTAAAATGCCTGTTCTCCATCTCATTCATCCCAAAACAAGTGGATATTTCCATGGATGACAAAGTGTGCTTGGAGATTTAATAGAAGGAGCTATCACTAAAAAAATAAAAATACAATGCAACATAATAGTTATTAGTAGGATCAACAACCTTGCTAAGCTACTTCCTAACTAGATAAAGATACTCCTGAATCACCTCTTATAACAAACAAAAGATAACCTCAACTAACTATAAAGTCTTCATATGCATGGTAGTAATGAAAACACTATCAAAAACAACATCTACAACGACGTTGGTCAATCTCTTCTTCTAGTCAAGGGCATGTCCAACTTTTGAAAAGTATCAAGAAGGTCAGGATCCACCTCATCGAGGCTCCTCCTCTTCTTCTTCCTCTACTCCCTCTGTTTAGGTTTAGAATAATACCAAAGGTCTTCAAAATTGATGGGTGGGTAAAAGTTATCATATCATTAAGTTCTTTAATTTTTAATCATTGTCTATAAGAATTCAATCTAAATTGCAAAAGTCATTTAGGTTCCTTCTTTTCAGCTGAAATTAATCTAAGCTTTGGAGACTTTTAAGGTTTAATGGATCTAAGCATATCCTAAATAAAATATAGTAACATGGTTTAAAACTATAGGTGTTGAGATCAAAATATAAGGATGAAACAGAAAAGATTGTATGTTCATGATTACAAAAAAATTTAATTTCATGTAACAAAGTTTGAGGAAGGTTTAACATTTGCATCCTACAAGAAAATTTTCTTGCATCACTTGAGCCATTTTAATTTGGGCATGGTAGAGTCCATTACACAAACAATCAACCTCTACAAAAAGGGTGAAAATAAAAAATAAAATTTCATGCATTTTGACCCTAGAAAAGTTAGGGAAGAGCGAATTGATTTGTACAATAAGGACATGCAAAATGCTTACTTGTCCATTGTATTTTGATGAATTGTTGTCCGCAATCAAGATCTACATTATCATAATCATTAAACCCTTTGTAAAATAAGGAAATGCAAAATTCTTACTTGTGCATTGTCTATCATAGTCATTAAACCCTTTGTATGATAAGGACATGAAAAATGCTTACTTGTGCATTTTCTTTTGATGAATTGTTGGCCACAATCAAGATCTGCATTATCATAATCATTAATCTCTCAACTCTAGATAAAATTTATGATTTGATCATATAAACCCTCAAAATTATTTACCCATAAGAACAAAAATCAAAACCCTTTGTATGATAAGGACATGAAAAATGCTTACTTGTCCATTTTCTTTTGATGAATTGTTGGCCACAATCAAGATCTGCATTATCATAATCATTAATCTCTCAACTCTAGATAAAATTTATGATTTGATCATATAAACCCTCAAAATTATTTACCCATAAGAACAAAAAGCATCTTTACTAAAAGGAAAGAACATAGTCTGAATTCATACTCATGTACAAATTACCAAAATATCATAATCATTAAACCCTCAACTCTAAATAAATTTTTTTCTTTGATCATATAAACGCTCAAAATTATTTACCCATTAGAACAAAATCCTCTTTAGTAAAAAGGAAGAATAGAGTCCAAATTCATACCCATGTACAAATTACTAAAATATTCACACTCAATGACCTTGCCCTGATCATAATCATTGAATTATTTACCCATAAAAACAGAAATCT
Source organism: Pinus taeda (assembly GCA_000404065.3). Classification (NCBI taxonomy): domain Eukaryota; kingdom Viridiplantae; phylum Streptophyta; class Pinopsida; order Pinales; family Pinaceae; genus Pinus; species Pinus taeda. The sequence continues at coordinate 46,751 of APFE031311630.1, read as the reverse complement.
TCTTTAGTAAAAAGGAATAACATAGTCCAAATTCATACCCATCTAAAACTTACCAAAATATCCACGCCCAATGACCTTGCCCTTATCATAATCATTAAACCCTCAATTCTAGATAAAATTTATGTTTTCAATTTACGCATAAGAACAAAAATCCTCTTTGGTAAAAAGGAAGAATAGAGTCCAAATTCATACCCATGTAAAAATTACCAAAATATCCATGCCCAATGACCTTGCCCTTATCATAATCATTAAACCATCAACTCATGACCTTGCCCTTATCATAATCATTAAACCATCAACTCTAGATAAAATTTATGCTTTGATCATATAAACCCTCGAAATTATTTACCCCTACAAACAAAAATCCTCTCTAGTAAAAAGAAAGAACAGAGTCCAAATTCATACCCATGTACAAATTACCAAAATATCTAAAGAAAGAACATAATCCAAATTCATACCCATGTACAAATTACCAAAATATCTACAAATTACAAAAATAACCACACCCAGTGACCTTGCACTTGCTCCATTTAATCGTTGATGCTCTCCTAAGGTGTTTCCCATGCAAACTCCATCTGGGGTTCGATTCCCGTGAAATCCATAGATCATGTTGATGGTCTTCCTTCTTCTGGAATTTCCATGCAGATATAGACAAGGCATAGAAAAATATAGTGCTGCAATGTGATTTTGTAATATGTGATGTTGTAATTTGTGAATATTTTATTTAGACAAGGAATAGAAAAATATAGTGCTACAATGTGATGTTGTAATATGTGATGTTGTAATCTATGAATATTTTATTTGAACCCAGTGCTAAAATGGAAATAAAAAAGAAAAGAAATATTTATAATATAAAATAAAATATATAAAATTGCAATGGGTTAAATGATTTATTTTTAATAAGAATTTTTTATTTTTTTCGTAAGACGGTAAATTAAAAAGAAGAAGAAGAAGTTGAAAATGATATTGGGATGAGTGGAAAACATTTAAATATGACATCAATTAATAATAAAAAGTTAAATTAATAAAAATAGTAAAATTGAATTTGTTACATTTTGATTTTGTTATTAAGTTGTGAATATGATTTTTTACAATACCATGGGCCAATACCATGGCTTATGAATACTACAAGTACAAAAACATAACTTATTTCACAAACAAAATATTTTACAACAATATGACAAGATTATTAACCGTGGATATTCACCCGCACATTACGTTACGGTAGATATTATTAACATGTAAAAAATAGCCTTTGTTACAATACCATGGGTCAATACCAAGGATTATCAATACCACATGCCCAAAAAACATAAATTATTTCACAACAATATATTTTATAACAATATGGCAAGATTGTTAACCATGGATATTCACGCTCATTTTACCATGGATATTAACTTGTAAATCCCCTTTGTTACAATAGCATGGGTCAATAACATGGCTTATCAATGCCACATGTCAAAAAACCATCATAAAGATATTTTATATTAATTTAATTTTACAACACTTTTTTTATTTGAATCTAAAAGGTAAAATGTTACAATGCTAGACCCTCTATCCTCATGACTA
>APFE031311630.1:0-44694 GCA_000404065.3 Pinus taeda | reverse complement strand
TTTTAAGTTTTTCATTATTTTTTTTGACATGATTGATCCAAAATATAGGTTTAATATTTTACAACCAATACCATGGGCCAATACCATGGCTTATCAATACTACAAGTCCAAAAACCATAACTTATTTCACAACTAAAATATTTTACAACAATATGACAATATTCTTAACTGTGGATATTCACCCCCACATTACGTTAAATATTATTAACCTATAGAAAATAGCCTTTGTTGCAATACCATGGGTCAATACAATGGATTATCAATACCACATGACCAAAAAACATAATTTTTTTCACAATCAAAATATTTTATAACAATACCACGTGCCTCAGAAACATAAATTATTTCACAATAAAATATTTTATATCAATATGACAAGATTGTTAACCATGGATATTCACCCTAACTTTACCATGGATATTAACTTGTAAATCCTTACAATATCATGGGCCAATACCATGGCTTATCAATACCACATGCCAAAAAATCATAACTTATTTCATAGTAAAAATATTTTATTTTAATTTAATTTTACAACATTTTTTTAATTGAATCTAAAAGGGAAAATGTTACAATTTGAGATATATCTAAACCCTCTATCATCACGACTACTAAAAATATTCTCATAGAAATTAAAATAAGGTTTTAATAAAATTAAGCTAATATGGATCTAATCTATGCCAGTTCTATATATATATATAGCTAAGAATCCAAGGGATGAGAGAAGGAACAAATTGATTAATTAGAATAGATTAAATATAGTGCATGATTTTTAAAAGTTTTTCATTATTTTATTTTCTTTCACATGATTGATCCAAAATAAAAGTTTAATATTTTAAAACCAATTAAGTTTTTCTAAGTTAGATAATTTCTTAAACACAATATAATGTGATCAAATTTAAGAGAGTTGGGGAGGGGTTGGAGAGAGGGAGGGAGATGGTGAAAAATTTGGAGGATAGAGACAAAGAAAGAGAGAGTAATGGGGGGGAGAGAGAGTGAGGTGGGAGAGAGGGAGCGAGAGGAAGGAAGAGAGAGGAGAGAGAGAGAGATGGATTTGGAGTGGGAGAGAGAGCGAGGAAAGAACACAGACATAGAGAGATAGAGGTGGAGAGAGAGAGGAGTGAAAAGGGAGAGATGGAGAGAGAATGAGGGAGAGAGGAGAGGAGAGAAGAGAAATAAGAGGAGAGGATAGAGATAGGGAGAGAAGGGGAGGGGAGAGAGATGGAGAAGGACAGGGAGGGGGTGAGATAGTGATAGAGTTGGACAGAAGAGAGGGAGAAAGAGGGAGGTGGGAGATAAGGGATAGATAGCAAGGAAGATAGAGATGAGGAGAGAAATATGGAATTGGAGGGGGTAGGAGAGGGAGGGAACAAGAAGAACATAAAGGGAGAAAGGTGGAGAGAGGGATTGGGTGACAAGGGATTCATGGAGAGAGAGTGAGGGAGAGAGGAGAGTGGGACAGAATAGAGAGAAGGATATAGATAGAGAGGGAGAGAAGGGGAAGAGAGAGATAGCCAGATAAGGGGAAGAGAGGGAGAGAGAGTGTGTGTATGTTTGGGGGGTGAGATAGAGAGAGGGAAAAACAAAGAGACACAAATACAAATATAGATATTATATAGTATTGTATAACCAACCTCGATCCATATTAACCCTATAACTATCAAGTGTTGAGAGGGATCCAATATCTCGAGGTGAAACATTTCCTCAAGTTTTGCACTAGGAAAAATAGTTTGCACCTCAAGAGATTGGACCCCACTCAACACTTGGTAGATCCAGGGTTAAGATGGATGTAGGTTGGTTAATATGAAATTAAAGCAATTATTATTTGATATTATAGTCTTAAAAATTAAAATTTTCCTTTAAATTAATTTCAAATTAGAACTAGATCCAATTAGATTCAATGAACAGATTTTTAAAAAACACATAAAATATTCCTTTTATTAAAAAATATATTTTTAAAATTACAAATTATTAGAGATACATAGTGCAAAGTTGGCTTACCTATACACCATGTGAGGATGTAGAAGTGTTTAAGGAAGGATAACCTTTCAACCAATCTTTAACAACCTTTCACTCCCCTATCACTTGTAATTTTAAATTGTTTGACACAATTAAAATGACTAACATAAAAAACGGATTCGCATTATTGTAATACTTGTTAGGTAGTTGTATTTTTGTTCTTAGACTAAATTAGTCATTCATGTTAGTCCTTTTTAGTTGTATTATTTATTAGCTAGACATATATTTTAACCCGTGACTAAATTAGTGATTTATGTTAGTCATTTCTAGTTCGGTCAATTAAGATTGCTAATTTTTGGTAGTATTTCACTTGGAAAAGCTATGGTGACTAACTTTTTTAGTCACCTAGTCACTAATTTCTCATTTTCTACTAACGACAATAGTTGGCTTCTATGGGTCACAATAATAACACTATGGGTACTACAAGGGCACAATAATATAATAACGTGGTTGCACTAATAACAATAACGGGTTATAATAGTAGTCTAGGGACCTAACACCCTTTGAATCTCTAGATTACCTAGAAAATAAGGAAGCCTCAGTGTAGGAAGAAGCACCACCTCAAGAGAATGAAGTAATTTCTTAAGATTTTGAATCAGAAGAACCAGTCATTACTATAGAAGAGGATTTTGTTCCTAATGACAAGCAGCACCCTTCGACATAAAACAATAAAAAATCTTTAGTTTTAGAACAAGTTTCAAATTTTCTAGGGAGTAATGGGCAGTACATCCACAATTCCAAAGGAACTAGAGGCAAGCACTAGAAAGGTTTGACTAGATAGATAAAGAAAAAAATGAAAGGTGGAGTTGACAAAAACACCCAAGAAAGGGGAAGATCTAGAAGTAGATTGGGAGGATACTCAACCAAGGAAGATAGAGAGACAACAAAATAATTGAACAAAAAACTAGGAAGCCAACCTCAAATCTCTGAGGCCTTTAATTTAGCTCAGGGTAATTCTCTTAAGTTAATCAATCTTCTTGGATGAAATGTAAATGTATACGGGTTATGGGTGTTTTATAGATAGTTTATAGTTGGAATGGGATAGATAATTTGGAAGTATGGGGTAATTTCTTGAAATACTGGATTGAGGCTCTATGTCCAATCTCTATCCAGCAAGAAACAATGAAAATTTTGGTGAAATGTAACAATACTCAGTCAAATCTCACTGTTTTCACTTTTAATAAAATTTCATAATCGTTTCTTTAGATATGTGTGTGTGTGTGTGTGTGTTTTAAATGTTACATCTTGTAGTATCGATAACATTATTTTCACAAGCTATTTGTCAACTTCATAACAAGTAGCGAATGAATTATTTATCTCCTCATAGTAAAAGGTATTTCTTTTTGTTCTTTTACTTTCAATTACTTTCTCTTTTTCTAGAAAGTTTTATTTAAAATTGATGTAATAGCCCCTATTTGATTTTCTATGTAAATAAAATAACATCATGGTCATGGGACACATATTCCAAGCTTAATGGTGGGAAAAACATTACAGTGGACGTCACTTGTGGATTAAAAATGGCCATTAAAATTGGATAAGGCATTCTCAAATGAAAAGAGACAATAGATGAAATTTAATTATGAAAATAAAGGAAAATAGTAGGAAAATAATGTGAAGAGTCATAAATTTGCATGCAAGGGAAATTAGAGGGAAAACAAAGGAAAATGAAGAAAAAAGGGAGATCAATGATAAAAAGACATCATAGAATCAGTTCCTAGATTTTTGATAGTTTCAAGTCGAGCACACTCTCATTCTTTCATGCTCTTACACACTTAGAGTATTCTTGGGGCATCCTTGGAGCATTCTAGCATCCACTTAGATTGGAGAGAGAAAGAAAAGGAAAGAAAAGAATTAGTTGGATGAACATGTACATCAGGATTAGCTTATAGGTAATAGGTTGCATTTGTAATTTCTTTGATCATTTTTGATGCATGGTATATACATGTGGTTCTTTGGTTATGTGTTACCATTGCAATAGACATTTCCTAGATTGATGGTAGTTTTAGACTTTCCTTGCAATTTCCCTAATAGTCATGTTGTTGTGGGTTTCCCACTTGTTTTTTTGATTGGCTATTAGGTTCCATATGGTTGTGGGTTGGAACAAATGCACTGTAGCCCTAAAACATCTTGGGTTGAGTTACTAGTTCCTAGAGGCTACAAGTTGGGACAAGTGATATGGAGCCTTATGGGTTGAGGTACTAGTCCTTAGAGCAACGTTTTGGGACAAATTCTCTGGAACAATGAATTAGTTGTGGGTTGAGTTACTAGTTCCTTGATCCCTAGAAAACATGGGTAGAGATAGTTCTAGTTGAAGTTATTGATTTTGGGACCATATAGGTGAGATCATTGTCGTTGAGAGTTGAGGTGGTTTGGCCTCTCAAACTCCTGGTTGGTTTTGTTTTGGTTTAACCATTATGATCACACATTCATGCTTGGAATATGGAGTGGGGGTGATTGGTTAAAAAAAAGATTTGGTTGAAAGCAATCTATGTTCGGGTGGTACGTGGAAGTCCTTGTCTTGGTTTTGTTTTGCATATGTTAATATGAGTTATTTTCCTATTGTGATCTATGAGCACTTATAATGGTTATTGTGTTGACATTATGGCTTATTTTTTATGGTCCCGTTTTTGGTTATACATTGGTTATATACCTGATTATATGATGTGCTCTAGCTACGGATCTCTTTCATGATTTGATAAGTTATTTAATGGTTGATGAATGCATGGGCTAACAAGTGTTGTTGTCACTATATAAATATGGCATTAAGCCTTCTTGGTGATTTTGAGATGAATCTTAGAAGTTTATGGTCAGATATGAATTCATGACTTGAAGCTTATATGTTTGTCATATGTTTGACAAAATTCTTATCCTACATTTGGCATGTCTAGGTCAAGATCTTGTTTAGTTTTTATTGTTTAACAATGTCATCATTGTTGATACGTGTATTGAAAGTTACAAGTAGTTCGTCATTGGTCTAGATGCTTTTCTAAAAAAGTGGCATATAACTCGTGACCACATGCACTGAACTGAGGAAATTGGGTCATAAACACATGCAGGAAAGCTTGTGAGTGGAATTCTAGCCTCCCAATCACATGCTTGTAATATTTTGGGTGTGGTTGGAGGGTAAAATATGTAAAATAGAGTTCCATCTCAAGTATTGATCACCTTTGTGGTTTGTAGGCTCTTAAGTGGTATGTAGTCCCTCTTGGATGTCAGTTTGTTGTTAGTTTGTAGGCCCCACTTTCATAACTAGAACTTGGAAGTCAGGTCATATCCTAGTGACACTCATCTCATATTTACCATGGAGATCTTGTAAAAGTGGGTAAATGTGGGAGGGGCCATTACAAGGTGGTATCAGAGAAAGGTTGTTGCACTAGACCTCAGGGAAGATGTGATTGTTATGCATGTGTGACTTCTTTATGAGTTTATCATGTATGCATGCAAGCCAGTTACTATTATGGATATCATGACATTATTTATGCATGGTGTTGATATCTTGTTTTCATTATGTATGTATATCGTGATAATTTGGAATGATTGTGTAGACAAGATAGCCTGCCTTGAAATACACCAAGGTATTATTTTTATTATGTCTATATTTTCTTTATCTAACATAACATGTTTGTAGGAGATAGAAGATCAAATATGCAAATTATAATGGTGGACTACAATTCACATGACTCCCCTTGTAGGCTTCATGTGAAATCAATGGAGTGGGATACGTTAGTTGAGTAGCAAGGATAAGAGTACTCTCCTAATATAGTAGGTACACTAAGAAGTATCAAGGCATAAATTATAAGTTGTAAGGAAGATAATAATATGTTGATTGAAGCACAAAAAATGCTTGTTAGAGCTTAGCAAAATAAACCAGAGGTTAATGCATTCATCCATTAGATTCTTTCAGATTTGCAAAAGCAAGAGTGGTTGAGGATCAATCATGGACATGAGGAAAATAATAATGGGGCATATGGTTGCAGGTCTCGATCAGGTTACAATTTGGATAGGGATCACACAGTCAGAGGTGGTAGATCTTTTGATACTCTTGATAGATAGGTTAGTACTCAGGGATTTTATTCTACCTTTGGTCTAGAGAGACATCATTATAATTATTGAAAACATCCTTATAGGAGGAGTGACAAGAAGTATTTTCCAGAGTTCAAGAAAGCCAAGCCTCCTACTTTTGGTGGGGACGTGAAGAAACTCAAAGATGCAAAAGATTATCTATTTGGTATGAAGAAGTTCTTTAAATTTCATGATTATTCACAGAATATGAAAGCTAAGATAACAAGCTTTAGTCTCAATGGAAGAGAGGATATCTTGGAATATGTGAAGTGTGTTAAAGGCATCAGAGTAGAGGAGCTTAGTTGGCATGAGTTTAAAAGAATCTTTAGGAGAAGTACTTGTTATGAAGATATTATGAAAAATGACCAAGAATTTTTATGAGTTGAAGAGGGGTTCCATGACAGATGAAGATTACATGACTAAGTTTCTAGAGTTATTGAGGTATGTGCCCTACGTCAAGGATGAAAGTAAAATTTTCCAAAGGTTCATTAGTGGACTTCCTTTAGAATTTAAAGATCAGATTGAGTATCACGGTCCTCAGTCATTGAAGGAAGTCATTAGGAAGTTGAAGCATTATTATGAGTAGTCTAAGTGCAATTTGAGCCTAAGGGAGATTCAAAAGATAATGAGAAGACTAAAGGGAAATAGGCTAAGAATCAAGGAAGACCTTAGGATCCATGTGATAAGGAGAACGTAGAACCGTATAAGAAGTTCGATGTAGTTGACAGAGGACATGGATTTTAGCCTAAGGAATAGAATAATGGTGATGGATGGAAAGAATCCTTTATAGTGTTGGACTTTTGGTGGAGAGCATCATGGGAGAGATTTCCAATTAGATGAAGGTGCTAGGCCTTATATCTATAGGACTCATCAAGCACAAATAGTTGGGGATGTTTGTCAGATTATTCCTCGGATTTTTGTAGTAGTGGATAACAGACAAAATAATCATCAGGAATTGATTATTTAGATGGAAGGAGCTTTGTGATTAAACTATTTATATTTTGATTGATCATGAATCTAATTATAGTTATATCAGTCTTGACCTGGTTGGCATATGTTTCTAGAATAAAGAAGTTGGTTACATGGACCAAGAGAATATTTCATAATTGGGTGAGATCTTCTACATTTGAGTTGAATGGTATAACTATATCAAGGCATCTAAATGTGCATCCTTTGGGTTCATATATATTGTGCTTTTGGGCATTGATTGATTGTTCATTCATAGGACTAAAGTGGACTGATATGACAAGACTATTGAGTGGTTGGAGAATGATGGGGAAAGGAGAGTGTTGTAGGGAAAGAAGAAGTTGACGTCAGTGAGAATGATTACAACTATGCAAGAAAATTGGATTTGTAGGATGGGATGTGTATTGTTTGCAATGTATATTTGTAGTGACAAGGGGAATGATTTCAAAATGATGGAGTCCTAAAGAGGTATCATGTTTTATATCAGCTTCACGATGTGTTTTTAGCACAAATTCTAGATTTGCCTCATCATAGAGAAGTGTAATTTTCTATTGAGATGATGTCAGGAAAAGCACCAATAAGTAAGGTACCATCCAAGATGAGCACTCTAGAGTTGATGGAATTGAAGTTCAAACTTAAGGAGAAAATGCTTGATAAAGGATACATAAGTCAAAGTGTGTCACCTTCTGGTGCACCAGTATTTTTTTGTAAAGAAGAAGGATGATACTCTCAGATTGTGCATTGATTATAGGAAGTTGAACAAGGTGGTTATCAAGAAAAAGTATCCTTTGTTGTAGATTAATGACACATTTGATCAGTTGAAGGAAGTTGTAGTGTTTTCAAAGATTGATTTAAGATCAGGATATCATCAGGTGTGCATCAAAGAAGAATATATTTATAAGGCTTAATTTTATACAAGGTATGGACATTATGAGTTTTTTGTCGTTTATTTTGTTTTTACCAATGCTCTAACCACCTTCATGTGTTTGACAAATAGTCCATTGCATCCTTACCTGGACAATTTTATGATACTGTTCATTGATGATATATTGATATACTCCAAGAATGAGGAAGAGCAAGTAGAGCACCTGGTAGTGATGTTGATATTTTTGAGAGAGCAACAATTGTATGCCTAGCTCAACATGTGCAATTTCCTTTACTATGAGATTCACTACTTGGTCATTGTTGTTTCCAAGGAAGGGATATAAATGAACCTCAAAAATATTAAAGCTATCATGGAGTGGCCAGCTCCCAAGAATTTGGATGAGGTAGGATCGTTGATGGGACTAGTGTTGGTCACTTTAATTGTTTATTAATTCAAACAACTAAGCGCTACATGAATTGTCAACACAAGGAAGTCTGTTTATTTCAAAGGCAACTACACACTATATATGCTCAACCTCAAAAGCAATAAAAACTTGTAGTAATAAATGTACTAATCACACCTTGCCTTAAAAAAGTTGAAGCTCTACTCTGAGTTACAGCAAGAACAACTTTTCTATTGCAGACAATTATCAAAGAATCCTTGATTGCATTAAAAGAACAATCTAGGAAAAGAAATCAATTTGCAGAGCAAAAGACTAGTTATGCTATAACAGAGAACAGGACCCTATTCCCGAAGCAGAAACCTTCAGCACCTATTTCTGATTACTATGCTTCACAAACTCACTCTGTAAACTCGATTACCAATTAAAGCACTCACTTATTAGTTGTGGATGAATTCAGGGAAGTAATGCAATAATCAATTGAAAAAAATAGAGTTTCAGCAATAATGCATAAGCAATATTCAGTAAATAGGACTTAACAAGGTATGAATGGAAAATAACACTTAACACACTACATAAATTTAATGGGTGAATCTTGTCATGAGGGTGGGCCCTTTCCTTCTCACAAGATTCCCCAAAAAAAGGAGCTAGAAAGGAATGCTCAGAATAATATTTTATTCATCTCTCAATGTATCATATTACAAAAGATTCCAGTTCTTTCACTTTCAGCTAGACCTTCCCATCATCTATCCATCCTCCCTCTAATGAAGATGTCTCCTCTTTTTAAAGAGGATACATCTATTACAATTGATTACATTTTACGTCCTATCTTTAACCCGATATGTGAAAATAGGATAATTAGTTCTTCCATTAACAAAATACTGTTACAATGGATGCAACAATGCGGACTTTGGAATGTAATTGTTGCGGCCAGTGTAACAGCTCCTTTGATGATCTCCTTTTGTTGCTGTCGACTCTAAAATGAAAATCATTACCTGTTTTAGCAACGAGATTTGCGCACTGTGCTAATTGTTTTAGCAACCTAAACTATAATGATAAACCTGTAGTCTTCAGACTGTTTCAGCAACGTAGACTACAATGATAAATTGTTTCAGCAACTATCCGATCAACGATTAAATATGAAGGTAATGTAATTATATGTAAAATAAATTAAACATATAGTAATGAGAATAAATATTGTATACCTTCAGAAAAATGGATTAAAGTAATAACATGGACTTTAAATATAGATTGGAAAAGGGTAAAATGATAACAAAATATGGATCAAAAAGAAACAATGTAGGGTCCTAACATCCCCCCAACTAAAATGTTGCATGTCCTCATGAAACTTTACTCTGAATCTGAGTCCGGTTACTGGGCCTTGTAGTGCAAGTTACTTAGGCAATAACTATAGAAGGTACTGTCAGCTAGATCTCTAAAGCCGTGCACATTTTGTAACCACTGCCATGCTACTGCTTCTTCCTTTTTGGTCAACCTGTAATGAGCCTTATACTCTTGCGCTAGCATCCATAGAAGAGGAAAATGAAAATGATATCCTACCCATTTTTCAACACATTGTTGAACACATTTGAGATAGTCAGGTACCCTTGAAATTGCTGCTTCAACATTAGGAGGACTAAAGGGATCACACTCCTACCTTTCCTTAGAAGACTGTTGTTAGAATAAGTTGTTTTCTTTTAAGGCAAGGGCTCCATTGGCTTTAACAAAAGGTTGGCAGTCTTCTAACACTGCTGCTTGATGTGTTCACCCATTCCTAGTTCCTTAAAAAATTGAAGATATTCAGCAACAAAAATGGCAGAATTCTGTGGCTCAGATCGAATCCATGGAAGATGATTGTCTTCATTATGCCTTTCTAAAAGAAAGGCATTCCACCATGTGAGATGATTAGCAAGGAAAGAGACAAAGGCCCTAATCTAAACATCACCAGCCAAAGGATTCAGATGGAGCTTCCTATCCTTAGGGATAGCTTCATTATGGAGATCCAATTCACAGAGTAATTTTTGTTCACTGGTAGATGCTTTTGTGAAAGTTTTGACAAACTGTTTAGGTCCAGACACCTCATGAGATCTCCCATCTCTAATTACCTCTATTTGAAAGAACGTTAAGTGTTCTACAAGAAAAATAGAGTAATTGGAAGATGGTTTCCTGGTAGCTAATAATCTCTGAAGCAAATCAAACATGAGGAGGAGTCTAGATTTTAGCTGTTTATTCTCCTTCTTCTGGGCATCGGAATGCTGGAGTACCTACTCCAAAGCTTCCCAGTTTGAATATATATGATTTTTCCACAGTGATTTATGCTCCTACAAGATCCTATCTTGTGACATAACATATCCTTTCTTCCATTTATCAATTTGTGCTTCAGTGCTTCTAGTTTGGGTAAAAACGGTCTTTGTAGGCTGTGGTTCAGTTTGAGTAAACACAATTTTTGTAGGTCAAGGTATAGGACATTTATTCTTAACAATCACAGTAGGCTGAGGTACAGGACTTTTAGTTTTAACAGTTAGAGTAGGCCAATGTATTTGTGGCTTAATATCTTTTTCAAAAAAAATTGCAGATCCTGCTGGTTCTTGTGCGACAGTAGGGTGTTCCTTTTTTATTTCAGGGGAAGTGGATGTAGAGGAGGCTCTAGGCAGTGGGAATTCAACTACTTTATACCCGACTTGCTAATAAATGGTACCACATTGGCTGCACATATATTCCCTATATCGGTCTTTCTCTATACTTTTCTCAGTTGTGGATGCTGCATGAGATGAAGTATACAAATCAAGCTCTCTGTCATAGGCTTCCCTTGCCATTATTAATTCCTGCTTATAATCTTCTAGTTTTGATTTTAGAAATTTGTTTTCCTATAGAAGGGAAGCTAGGGTGACTGGGGTTTGTGTAGCAGTCAGAGTCTCAGTAGTTGGTTCTTGTGTGGCAGCTATTGGATGAGTAGCTTGCTGTTTTGTAGCAACTACATAGTTTGTAGCATCCTGAGCATCCAGATTTTGTATATCAGTAAGTGGTTGTTATGTGACAATTGCTGAATCAGTAGCTAGTTCTTGTGTAGCAACTACATGTTGTGCAACATCCTAGTCATATGTTTTTTGTATATCGATAGGTGGTTCTTGTGTGGTAGCTACTAAATGGGTAGTTGATTCCTGTGGGGTAGCTACTTGATATGCAACATCCTGGATATCTAAATTTTGTGGACCAGTATCTAGTTCTTGTCTGGTAGCTACTGAATGAGTAGCTAGTTCTTGTGTGGCAGCTACTTGTTCTTCAACATCCTCGGTATCTAAATTTTGTGGATCAGTAGTGGGTTCTTGTGTGGCAGCTACTAAATGAGTAGGTGGTTATTATGTGGCAGCTACTTGTTCTGCAACATCCTGGGTATCTAAATTTTGTGGATCAACAGCTGCTTCTTGTGTGACAACTGCTAAATGAATAGCTCATTCTTGTGTGGTAGCTACTTGTTCTGAAATAAATGATGTCATAAAATACTAAGCATCTGGTTCTTGTGTTTCAGTACACAAGGGTGAGACAGGTAAAGATTCGGGGACTTGGGATTGTGGTGGGGTATGGGGTTTTAGACTAATAGGTGGGGAATTTGGGATAGTAGCAACAGTTGCCGCTTTAGTTGTCACCCTCATTTGTCTTCAAGGTAAAAAGGCAAGGAGAGCAGTAGTTTTCCTTTTATGAGTGGGTATTTTCTGAGGGGGAGGGCTATCAAAGATGATGGCTTCTTTGGTTGAGGCCCTCATTTGTCTTTTTGGTAGGAAAAAGGTCTTATTTTTCCTTTTTCTTTTTAGCATAGCGATGGAAAGGTTATCTTCGGAATCATCACTAGGAATGTCGACAGTTGGATTAGATGATCCTGCTAAATTATGGGATGGAGTTGATGTGGTGGGAAAGTCAATTAGGTTGGCTAATTTTGCTAGTGGAATTTCTAGGGGGTCAGGAATGCTCCCTGATTCCTGCTAGGAGGGATTTTCAAGGATTTCTTGAGGATTCTTAGTAGCTTCTTGAGGAATTTTAGCAGCTTCTTGAGGAATTTTAGCTGCTTGCTCAGGGTCTAGGGGTGGGTTATTGAGAGGGGGGTTCTATCGAGCAAAACCCCTCTAAATTAGTAGCTGAACAAGACGGTGATGGGTGAGTGAAATAAGTGGGAATTTTTCCTGTATATGGTAATGTGACATATTATTTAGACACCCAAGTAAATAATACGGCATATTGAACAGTTGACCGTGTCTCAAATGATTTAACAAGACAAAATCATGCTGATAGACTACCTAGTAGCAACCTTCACAGGTGAGATAATGCTTGACGAATTCAGCAACCATCAGCCATGGATGCGGTAATGAGTGAATTCAGACACCCTGGCCTTTGGGCTTGACCTGCTCCCCTGGTACAAGGAAGTCCTATTATGCATTCAAAATTATATGTTTACGACTAAACCATCGAGTGTCAGTGACTGGTAGGCTTGAAACCTATGCTATGTCATACTCTGAGACCGGAATTCGAACTCCTTGGACAGTAGAGTAGCCATCCCATAAATTACATGCAAATTCAAGGACTTGTTATGGATCAAATCCCTGAAGCCTCTAAAAATAGTCTACCCAGCCTACCCACTGAAAAGTCTGATACACCTCTGGGTGTAATTCTAGTAGAGCTATCGAGCTAGGCTCATGTCAAATAGCAGGTCCTCCCATAGTTAACCAACTTCAGTAAAATGCACAGTCAAAAACTAAGTTACCGCACTTCAGACAGAGTAAATTTTGCAAAAGAGAAAACAAAGTAACAGCACAGAGGTGGGGTGATAAGATGTGATCGTGGGTTTAAAAAACGACGGTAATTGGCTTGCTGTGAAATGATGGCGTATAATCTTGGTATTACCCCCCAACTACGGCTGAAATAATGACTTTGAATTTACGGGGATCGGAGTAATAATGACATAATCTTCTCATTTAACTATAGTTTAATAGTATTTACATATAATACTTACATACCTCATGTTTACCTTTGATGGATATTCCGAAAATATAGTGCGCGTTGATAATATATCATCAATATTTATGGAAGAGGGTTTCGAAACATGAGGGTGATTATATGAAAGGCTTGTATAATCATAGGAGAAGGTAGTGAAAGGATAGTTATAGAAATAATGGAAAAAGTAATTTTCACAAAAGAAAGTAGTGTATGGTAATGTTTTTCTTTGAAAAGAAATGGTGTTTCAGCAACGGGAAAATAGATAAAGGATGGTGTTTCAGCAACAGGAAAAAGGGTGAAGGATGGTGTTTCAACAATGGGGAAGATAAGGAAAAGTGTTGCTGAAAAGTAATGTTAATGGGAGAAATAGGGAAAATTTGCTGAAGAATATTGTTCCATTGATGATAAAAATAGGAAAAATGTTGCTGAAAATAATGGGAAACATGGGTGGGAGAAAAAGGGGAAAGATGATGGAAATGTTATGGAAAATGGGGGGATGAACTATGGATTGAAACGAGATTACAGTGCTTCACAAAATGAAGCTTAGATCTGCCTGTAGTGAGATTGTCTTTTCTAATCAACCTTTCCTACATCTATAATTTGCAAAAAAATCAATTGTAACATGGTAACCCTTGACAAGGATTATTAGTTAAGAAGTCTAATCTAATGCTAAAAATACAATGCAGAAATTAAATGCAATGAGGGGCAGTAGGCTCCCCCAAAAAGATATAATGTGAATCTGCCATACAGGTGGCCTTAAAATCCTCTTTGGAAATGGGCTACTGGTACAGACAGAGCCGATACCCATTTACTAGTAATGGTGTTCTAGAATCATCAATTGTTAGGAGCTTTACTATTCCATTGGGAAAAATAGTATCTATTTCGTAAGGTCCCAGCCATGTTGTTCATAATTTCCCTTGAAAATTTTCAAACTGAGAATCATACAATAAAGCCCAATTACCTTTCTGGAACTGCTTATGCTTAATGATTTTATCATGCCACCTAGTTCTTTGTTGTTGGATCATAGTTGTTTGATAGATGGCATCTAATATCTTTTCATCCAATTCCTGAAGCTACTGCAACTTGGCTGTCTATGCATCAGTCAAATCAAGGTGAATAGCTAAAGCGGTTCTTAAGGTTTTAATTTCAAATTCCACAGGAAAAACAACACTTTCACCATAAACCATTTCATAGGGAGAAAATCTTGTAGTGTTTTGCCAGGTAGTTCTATAAGCCCATAGTGCTTCCGGGAACCTTTCAGACCAATCCTTCCTATTTTCCTTCACTGTTTTTGTTAGAATGGCTTCTATAACTTTGTTTGTGCTCTCCACCTATCCATTAGCTTGGTGGTGGTATGGTGTAGTCATTCTATAATGAATATGATATTTTTGAAGGGTGGCTTTAAAACCATGAGAATTGAAAGGAGGTCCTCCATCTGTACCTAGCTCTCTAGGCACTCCAAATCTAACAAATATTTGTTCAAATAGAAAGGATAAAATAGATTCTTCATTAGCCCTAATGAGTGCCTTAGCATCCACCCATTTAGTCATATAATCTGTACAAACCAATATATAAACTCTTTGAATGGATGAAGGATTAATGGGCCCTACAAAGTCTAGAGCCCATCTTTTAAAGGGTTCAAGTATTACCTAGGGATTCAATGAAATTTCATCTCTATGATTAGGTTGACCAATTCTCTGACAGCTATCACGGGCCCAAACATATTTCTTTTCATCCTTGAAGAGTGAGGGACAATAATAACGCATCCTAAGAATTTTATGTGCCATTCTTTTATCAGCAAAATGCCCTCCACAAGGGCCATCATGAGAAGCATTCAGTATATCATAAACCTCATCTTCTCTAATGCATCTTCGAATTTCATGGTCAAGTCCTGTATAGAAAAGACACCGACTTATCCAGCTATACCGAGAACGCTGTTGAATGATCTTTCTTTTCTCTCAATGTGATAGGTGAGATGGTAACTTCACTACAACCAGATAATTGGCAATGTCTGCATACCAAGGTGAGTGAGAAGATACTGCAAATAAATGTTCATCAGGAAAGGAATCATCTACTAGAGTATTATCATTAGCTTTTAACTGAGAAAGGAAATCAGCAACTACATTTTTCTTACCTGGTCGATCTACAATTGTAATATCAAACTCTTGTAATAATAATAACTACCTAGTGACTCGAGCATTTGTGATAGATTTGTTCATTAAATACTTAAAAGCCAAGTGGTCAGTATGGACAAAAGTAGGGTAACCAGTAATGTAATGTTGAAATTTATTAATTTAGCATAAATGACTGCTAAAAATTCCTTCACAGTAACTGTGTAATTAACCACGGCAGGAGTCATATTCTTACTAATAAAATAGATAGCATAAGGAAGATGGTTTTCCTCTTGTCCCAAGACAGCTCCAATTGCAGTATCCAAAGCATCAGAGGATATATGGAAGGGAAGTGCCCAATCAAGTCCCCTTAAAATAGGAGCTGTAGATAGCTGATGCTTGAGCTCATCAAATGCTTTCTGGCGAATATCAGTCCACTTGAATTCAAAATTTTTCATAAGTAACACAAATAAAGGGGAAGCTATTTTAGAAAAAAATTTGATAAATCTTCTATAGTATCTAGCATGTCCTAGAAAACTTCTCACATCAGTTTGTGTTCGAGGAATAGGAAGGTTCTCAATTACCTGTATTTTGGATGGATACATCTGAATTCTTTGGAATGAAATAAAGTATCCAAGTACAATTCATTCATTCATCATCATATGACATTTCTTAGTACTTAAAGAAAGTTGAGCTTGTACACAATGTTTAAGTACTTTCTCAAGGTTCTGTAATGCATCATCAAAAGACACACCATAAGGGGTAAAATCATCCATAAATATCCCCATACAATCATTAAGCATATTAGAGAAGATTCCTATCACTGCACTTTGAAAATTTGCTGGAGCATTACATAGTCCAAATGGGAGAACTCTATAAGAAAAAGTTCCCTGGGGACTAGTAATAGTGGTGTTATCTCGGTCTTGGTGCACTTTTGATTTGATTATATCCACTAAAACCATCTAAAAAGGAGAAGAGTTTCTTCCCTGACAAACTATCTAACACCTGATCAATGAATGGCAAGGGAAAGTGACCCCTTTGAGTGGCTGTATTTAAGGCTCTATAATCTACACACACTCTCCATTTCCCATTTTTCTTAGGTGCTATTACCAATGGAGAAACCCACTCACTGTAGGATAAGGGATATATAAACCCTGCATTAAGCAATTTTTGAAGTTCTTATTTAACAATTTCCCTCAAATTGGGATTCATTCGTCGCTGGGGTTGATAGATTGGTCGGTAACCTTCCTTCATATAAATGTGGTGAGTACATAATTTAAGAGAGATTCCCTTCATATCTGTATAGTCCCATGCGAATTCTTCCTTATTTTCACGAAGTAACTTCATTAGTTGTTGTGTTTCATCTTCTGTTAAAATTGGGGTTTATGTTCAATGTTTTTCCAGGTTTGATTTCTATTGTTATACTTTTAGAGGAGATGGTAGTTGATGTTTGAGGTAGATCTTCAGATTTAAGCTTTTCCTGGGTTTCAGATTCCAAAATTGCAATCAACTGATTATGTGTTTCAGAAGTGATGGAGGATGGTTCACAAATAAAATTACTAATTACTTCATCCTCCGTGGTACCTTTAAGAGTTAAAGCTTGTCTGATAGTCAAAATAGATTGAGTAATATTATCACCATAGTCCAACCATACAAAATTATCATTATTAATCATAGGTGTAGCATGAGGTTAAAGAGTAAGCTGCTTAGTTTCACATCCATTAGAAATTGTCATTGAACCAGATCTATAGCTGATAAAGGCATCCGCTGTGGCCAGCCAGGGCCTTCCCAAAATTAGAGGATGTTCCCCCAACTTTGTTTTAGTTTGCAATACCACAAAGTTAGCTGGGTAATTCCAGGACTCAACTGAGATGATTAGGTCTTCAATGAATCCTTCTGGTTTGATTGTAGAACGATCAGCTAACTCTAGAATGGTTGGTGTCTCTCTAATCACAATCTTCAGCTGTAATAGTTGTGAAGTTTCAAGAGTCATAATATTTATATCAGCACCTAAATCTAACAGAACTCATAAAATGATAGCTTTTCCAATTTGTACTGTGACCGTAGGGTGGCCAGGATCACCATATTTAATAGGAGGGGCTTTACCAGATATTAAGGTAGATAGATCACCGATAACATGAACTATAAGAGGATCTTTAGCTTTCCTACAAGGTTTCTTAATACAAATATCTCTGACAGTTCTAGCATAAATTGGTACATCTTTGAGTGCTTGTAAGAATGGAATTTTAACATAAAGATTCTGTAATTCCCCTAAAAGATTAAATGCAAGTGGCTCAGGTGTCTTAGTCAAAGCTAAATGCTCAGGGAATGGTGGCTCTGCTGTTTCAGCACTCTTATTAGAGGGCGGTTGTACCTCCTTATGTAAATTATTTTTCTCTGTCTCTTCTTTATCAGAATCAGAAGAGGTAACATCATCAATAATGGGTTCACCTATTTTCCTAGATCATAAGTAAATATCATTACACTGCGCAGGGAAAACATGAGATATAGGCTGGTTCTGAATATCAATGAGTTGCACATCTTTATTATTGGGGTTAGGGTTTGGTTGTATAGGAAGCTGGGGTCTCATCATTTGATTATTTGGTGAAGCACCTAATGGTAGAGGGAGTGGTTGGTGAAATTGAGGAAATTGATTTGGAAACGGGATTTTTTGACCTCTCCAGTTTGGATTCCATTGATTAAAATAATATTGTTGTTGTGGAGGCCAAGGAGTCCACATTGCTAGGTCTACAAAGGGAGGGTTTGTTTGTTGCATGGGTGGGTAACTCATTTTATTGAAGGGCGGGTATTGCATCTGGTTAAAGGGAAGGTAATTTTCTTGATTAAAAGAAGGATAATTATTCCAATGATTAGAAGATGTAAATGGCATATTAGAGTTCATACATTGTCCTCGTGGTTGCCATTTCCTTCTTTGTGTCAGCAGATAAACTACTTCAGCGTCTTCTTCAGTTAGTTGCAATGCTACTTTTATTCCTGGTAAATAATGGCATTATTGCATTTCATGATCCTTTTGACAAATGGTGCAAATTGGCACTTTTTCCAATGGGCATTCTCTTAGTGGATGTTTATCTTTTCATTTGGGACAGAAGATACCCAAAGCAGCTTCTACGTCTGCTTGTTTCTTCTTAACCTGCAAGGTGCTAATATATGAAGCAAAAGAACTTAACATTTCAGTTTTGAATTCCGCAAGTAAATTACCTATTTCAGCTCTTGTTGCTCCTCCACTGGCTAATTTTTGAACTCTTGAATATGTATTATCCTTGCTATTTGATCTATTCCTTGCAGGTCCTCTTGAACATCTTTTGCAGAGGTTAACAATTTCATCATATGATTCTTTAGATATGTCCCCTTTACCAAGCATATTTAACATGTCTAAACAATCATCTGTTACCCCTTTCAATAATATTGTTTTAAGAATATCTTTACTTACATTAGGATGATTGGATCTCTGCAGATTATATTGTAGCCTTTCCACAAAGTCCTCTAGATTTTCATCCTCCTTTTGTACCATCTTAAATAGTTCCTCCCTTTTTTCTCTCGTCTGGCAGTAGTCTTGATACTTGGTCAGAAACTTCTATTTCATATGTTCCCATGTTGTGATTACATGTCCTCCCAAACTCATGAACCATCTCAATGCATTTCCTTTTATTGTTGCTGGAAATAGCTTCAGTTTCTGAGAATTAGTAACATAATCATAACTTTTGCATAATATATCGAACTGAAAAAGAAACTCATCATGATCTTCAGAAGATAAACCATGGAAGTTAGGTAAGGTTGAAAGCATGATATTCCTCATGGGAGTTACCCCTCTGGGAAGATCACCAATAGGAAATCCCAAGGTAGAGAGGGAATTCTCATCTCTTTCTTCTCCTCCTACCTGTCCTCCACCAAAGAATCCTTCATTGTTCCCTTCCATTGGTTGTTCTCCTGCTACACTTGCCCAGTCTTCAATGTTTTCTGTTGGCTCCTCAATGTCTTCAACTGGTTCCTCAATGTCTTCTATTGGTTCCTAAATATCTTCTACTATTTTCTCAACCTTTTCAAGGCCCACAACTTCCTCCGTTTAGTAGTTTGTTTGAAGAGAGTGCCGAGACTTTGGCTTTTGAGAGCTCAGCCTCTGAGAAGTTTCAGCTTTTGATATATTCTCATCAATAAACATCTTTCTTCCTCCTCTTCCTTCGCCCTTGCCACCTGTAGGGTTAGTTTTCTTGCATCCTCTCATGCATTCTGCACATCTGAAAGAAAAACATTAATGCTTTTGAAATCTATGATTGCCTTTCCCAGCAATGGCACCAAAATGTTGGTCACTTTAATTGCTTATTAATTCAAACAACTAAGTGCTACTTGAATTGTCAACCAGCGAAGTCTGTTTATTTCAAAGGCAACTACACACTATATATGCTTAATCTCAAAAGCAATCAAAAGTTGTAGTAATAAATGTACTAATCACACCTTGCTTTAAACAAGCCAAAGCTCTACTCTGAGTTACAGCAGGAACAACTTTTCTATTGCAGACAATTATCAAAGAATCCTTCATTACATTAAAAAGAACAATCTAGGAAAAGAAATCAATCTGCAGAGGAAAAGACTAGTTATGCTATAATAGAGAAGAAGACCCTATTCCCCAAGCAAGAATCTTCAACACCTATTTCTGATTACTATGCTTCACAAACTCACTCTATAAACTCGATTACCGATTAAAGCACTCATTGATTAGCTGTGGATGAATTCAGGAAAGTAATGCAATAATCAATTGAAAAAAATAGAGTTTCAGCAATAACACGTAAGCAATATTCAGTAAACAGAACTTAACAAGGTATCAATGGAAAATAACACTTAACGCACTACAGGAATTTAGGGGTGAATCTTGTGATGAAGGTGGGCCCTTTCCTTCTCACAAGATTCCCCAGAAAAAGGAACTAGAAAGGAATGCTCAGAATAATATTTTATTCATCTGTCAATGTATCATATTACAAAAGATTCCATTTCTTTCACTTTCAACTAACCTTCCCACCATCTGTCCTTCGTCCCTCTAATGTAGATGTCTCCTCTTTTTAAAGAGGAGACATATATTACAATTTATTACATTATAAGTCCTATCTTTAACCCGATATGTGAAATATGATAATTAGTTCTTCCATTAACAAAATGTTGTTACAATGGTTGTGACAATGCCGACTTTGGAATGTAGTTGTTACGGCCAGTGTAACAGCTCCTTTGATGATCTCCTTTTGTTCCTGCTGAGTCTAAAATGCAAATCACAGGCTATTTCAGCAATGGGATTTGTGCACTGTGCTAACTGTTCTAGCAACCTAAACTGCAATGATAAACCTGTAGTCTTCAGACTGTTTCAGCAACGTAGACTGCAATGATAAATTGTTTTAGCAACTATCCGATCAAAGATTAACTATGAAGGTAATGTAATTATATGTAAAATAAATTAAAAATATAGTAATGAGAAGAAATATTGTATACCTTCGGAAAAATGGATTAAAGTAATAACATGAACTTTAATTATAGATTGGAAAAGGGTGGAATGATAGCAAAATATGTGATGAAGAAGGGACAATGTAGGGTCCTACCAACTAGCAGGTTATTACACGAGGTACATTAGGAACTTCTCAAGGATTCCCTATCTTATTACGTCATTACAATGAAAAGGGAATAAGTTTGAATTGCGTGAAGATTGTGTAGCTCATTTTGATCAGTTGAAGCATTTTCTTACAAATGTTCTAGTTTTGCAGATTGTAGATCCTAATAAAGAGAATTTTGTTTCTACAGGTTATTCAAAGGAAGGACTTGGTGGATTTCTGATGCTGGAATGAGAGATGGTATACTATGAGTCAAGGAAGCTAAATGAGAATGAGCAAAAGTATGTGATTCATGATATTGCATTGGAAGTTATTGTTCATCCATTGAATATGTGGACACATTGTCTTGTTGGTTGGAGGTTTGTTCTGATGAGTGAACATAGTGGGTTGAGGTACTTGTTGTACCAACCCAATCTAAATTGCAGGAAAGTTAGATGGCTGGCTACCCTCAATGAATTTATGTTTTAGATCAAGTACATCAAGGGAAAGGAGAACAAGGTTTAAAATTCTCTCAGTAGGAGAGTGCAGGTAGACTATATTTTAGTTGGGAGCTCTTATGGAATGGAAGTACTTATCAAGCAGGTTATAGTGCAATGTAAGTACTTTGGCCCCGGTGAATGTACATAGGAGATGAAGCTATTTGTGTGTGTGAGTGTATTGTAAATGTTGCAATGAGCTGTGTTATAAATATTCAGTAAACAATATGTTGTAAACACTTCATTGAGTTGTGTTATAAAGCTCCAATAAGTAGTATGGTGTTCATGGTCTCAGTAGGTTGTTATGATGTAAACGCTACATTGAGATGTGCTATAAATCTCCATGGGAAGCATATTTTGTTTGTTATTAGTGTCATTATACATTGAGGACATTGTTCGCCTGAGGGGGAGGGGTTTGTAAAAGCCCCCAGTTGACCAAGGTGATGGGACACATATTCCAAGATGAATTGTGGGAAAAACATTTTAGATGGAATCATCTGTGAATTAATAATCGCTATGGAAATTGGAAAAGGGATTGGAAAAAGAAAATACATAATAAATGACATTTAATTATGAAAAAATGGAAAATGGGAGAAAAGGAAGGTGAATATACAGAAATTTGCATGCAAGGGAAATTAGAGGGAAAATGAAGGAAAATGAAGAAAAAAGGACATCAATGATAAAATGGCATCAAAGAATCAATTGCTAGTTTTTAAAAAGTTTTTGGTTGAGCACACTTTCATTCTCTCACACTCTTGCACACTTAGAATATTCTTGGAGCATCCTTGGAGCATTCTAGTATTCACTTGGATTGGAGAAAGAAAGCAAAGGAAAGAAAGGGAGTGCAAGGAGATAATTGAATCAACAACTACAACAAGATTATTTTGTAGGTAACACGTTGCATGTGTGATTCCCATGTTGATTTTTGGATGCATGGTATATGAAAGTGGTTATTTAGTTATATGTTGTGACTAGAATATTGATTTACCTAGATTGATAGTGGTTTCAATGTTTCCTTGACATTTCCTAGGTAAGCATGGTGTTGTGGGTTTCCTACTTGTTTTTTATCATTGATTCTCAGGTTCCATATGGTTGTGGGTTGTAAAAAATGCTCTGGAGCCCTAAAACATTTTGTTAAGGTACTAATTCCCTAATCGTGCAGGTTGGGACAAGCATTCTATAGCCTTGTAGGTTGAGTTACTAATCCTTTTAGCCATAGGTTGAGACAAATTCTCCTGAACCTTAAAATAGCTGTGGGTTGAGTTTCTAGTTTCTAAAGCCTTAGACAACTTGGGTAGAGCCTAATCTAGTTGATGTTAGTGATTTCAAGACCATATAGGTGAGATCACTATGGTTAAGGGTTGAGGTGGTTTGGCCTCTAGAAGGCCTGGTTGGTTTTGCTTTGGTTTAACTCTTATGTTCCATGATTCATGATTGGAATATGATGTGGAGGTGATTGGTTGAATGACAGATTTGGTTTAGCCAAATCTATGGTCAGGTGGTATGTGGAATCCATTGACTTGGTCAGCTTTTTCATATGTTAAATGAGTTATTTTTTCTATTGTGATCTATGAGCACTTGTATTGATTATCATGTTGACATTATGGATGATTTGTTTTGGTCTCTATTTTGGTTATATGTAGGCTATATACCTAGTTATATGATGTGCTCTATTTATGGATCTCTCCCATTATTTTACAAGTTATTGAATGGTTGATGAATTTATGGGCTAACAAGCATCGTTGCATCTAGCTAGAGAGGGCATTGAGCCTTCTTGGTGATTTTTAGATGACGTTCAACATTATATAATTAGATATGAACTCATGACATGTAGGTTATATGTTTTTCATATGTTTGACGAAATGTCTATCCTGCATTAGGCATGTATAGGTTAAGAACTTGTTTCAGTTTTGATTTTTTAGCATCGTCATCATTATTGAATTGAGTATGGAAACTTACAGGAAGTTTGAGTAGTGGTCTAGAGGCTTACCTGAAAAAGGGCATAGATCTCGTGAGTGCATTCACTAAAAAAAGGAAATTGGGTCATAACTATATGAAAGCAAGCTCCTTAGTGCAGTTATAGCCTCCCAACCACATCCATGTAGTCTCGTGGGTGTGGTTAGATGGTAGGTTGTGTGAAAGAGAGTTTCATCTCGAGGATTGATCACTTGGGGTGGTTTGCAGGCTCTTTAGTGGGTTGTAGTCTCTATCGGATGTCAGCTTATTATCAGTTTATAGGCCCCACTTCCATAATTGGAACTTGCGGGTCGAATTATATGTTAGTGACACTCATCTCATGTTTACCCTCGAGAGCTTGTCAAACTAGGTAAATATGGGAGGGGTTATTATAATTGAGGTGGAAAGTGAATTTTTTTATTTAAAGCCTTCATTAGATATCTCCCTCATACTAAAAAGTATTTCTTTTTATTTACTTCAAGTTACTTTCTCTCTTTATACAAAGTTTGATGTAAAATTATGGTGGAAAATGAAGTATTTTATTTGAGGGCTACATTGATATCTTTTGTACAATCCTATATCCATGTTAATTATGGATCTATCAAGGATGTAGAGGGTTCAAATCTCTTTTCACTCTAAAAATATGTTTGCATCTATCCATGTTAATTATGTTCGAGAGGGTTCAAATCTCTTTTCATTGTAAAAATATGTTTGCATCTCAAGATATTTGATCCCTCTTGAAAATTAGTGGATGAGGAGTTTATGTAATTTGACAGAGTAAAAATGTTTACATATCATACCAAGATAATTCATTACAACATATCTTCCATAGTGATCTATAGTATTTTTTAATTTGTTAATGTAAGTATTATTTTATTATTTTTAAATGTTAGATTACGTGACAAAATCTTCCCCATTCTGTGCTAAGTCTCCCTCATATTGGAGTATAAAGTACCTCTGAGAAATAACTCTATTTTAGAGTATTACTAATAATAATTATAAAAAAAAAGAATACATGAGATAAAATTTATAGCTATAATAAAAAAAAAAAAAAAAACATAAGAAATTTTAAACTAGATATTTTCCTTCCACTCTACCATGGGCATTCTTAAACATAAATACTTTATTATAATGGAACAATTTCTCAATACCACATGCCCAAAGGACACCCAACTTATTTAGAGTCAATTTATTTATATATATATTTATATTTTATAACATCTTTTTAATTAGATTAAAAAAAGATAAAAGTAAACATAATTACCTTATATCTTTTTACTATTCAAAATATTTCACCATATAGATTAAATCACGAGAGCCTATTTTTTTTTTTTAAGTTTGGTAGGACTACATCTTCATCATGTCCAACTTCTCACTCTGATCTGGGATAGCACAAGATTTGAACCCAAGACTTCATTTCCACCGCCATTGCTAATTGAGCTATCACAAGGGGACACAAGAGCTTATTTTTTAATTATTGATAGTTAATTAAAATTTTTGGAAATCTTATTTTAAAATAATTTTCTTATTGAAGTAATTAATAAAAAATCTATTAAAACACCCATGACATATGACCAGTAAAAAAACCATTACACATCAATCCATAATAAGCATCAAAACACTTCATCATATGTATCACATTCCTCAAAGAAAAGAATCATAAAAGTTCACTATTATTATTATTATTATTATTTTTATAAAATATATACATTTACAAAAACATGCAACAAGATTATTTCATGAAGATTCTTAATATGTAAATAGGATTTGTTATAATATCACGAGCCAATACAATGTCTTATCAATATAGCATGTCTCAAAACCATAAGTCTCTTCATATGACACTTGCTCATATGATATTTTTTTAATTAATCAATTTAGTTAAAAAGGAAAAAAAACATAACTACTTTGAGATAAATTTAAACCTTTGATTTTTGTATATCATGGCTCATTATATAGGTCAGTGTCAAGGCAATGGGAAATTATGTCTATCTTCAAATTCATAAATGTGTTAGTATGTCATTTTTCAACTTGATAAAATATTCTGTAAATAAAAGAACAATCACAACTATGAAAAAGGGAAAAGAAAAATATTTACATATGCTATGCATGTTTATTTAGTTGTCCAGATAACCTAATATAATTTCAAAACATATTTGAGTAACATGTTTAAACTTTATATTTTTCAAAAATATTTTGACA
Source organism: Pinus taeda (assembly GCA_000404065.3). Taxonomy (NCBI): domain Eukaryota; kingdom Viridiplantae; phylum Streptophyta; class Pinopsida; order Pinales; family Pinaceae; genus Pinus; species Pinus taeda. Next base: position 19,036 of record APFE031311630.1, on the reverse strand, counting down.
CCTGATATCAATTTTTGTATATATATATATATATATAGAAAAAAAATGTTAAAAGAAAATATTGTATGTTGTATACAATAAAATATCCAATGTGGGTTATTAATATAATATTTTAATATGAATTAATATTGGCTTATACTTAAAAATATATTAATAACAAAAAAAATCATTTTATGTGCCCTAATAAAATGGCTTAATACATCCGTGGTTAAGATGAATCTAAATTGGTTATGAATATTCTAAGATATTCCTTGAAGATTCAATCTCTATCATCCACCTCATAATTATTGATAACTAATTTAAAATTATAAACACTATATTTTAAAATTAACACCACTATCTATATAATTAGAAATTAAAAATCAAAATCAAAATCAAAAAATAAAAATTAATTGAATATAAAAAAGATACAACATCATCATTTTGGTGAAATTATAATGTTTCATGTTTACCATTAATTCCCAATCTTAATTAGAAAATGTATTCCTTTTTATAAAAATTCTAAAATCTTTTGAATCGTCAACTTAAAATTATATATATATATATATATATATATTATATATATATATATATATATATATATATATTTCTCAGCTAATTCGAGAATTAGTAAAACCTACTCCAAAACAGCAAAAAAATCACCCGCTTATGTTTTCACGGTGAAGTCTCGATCACACATAGTAAATGGAGGGTTTAACTTGGTTCACGTGCAGTGCAATTTCGATGGTGTGAGCGGAGCAATTTCGGTCACCTGGATTGCCATTGGGTGAACGGTGAGCATATCCCAATATTAAAAGGATGCGATCGCCCACAAAAAACACGAGACGAAGCTCGTGGTAGTCACCATTCTGCTGACCAGTACGAGTTTGTTGGCGTGTACAGGTAAAAGTTTTACGATAACGTGTTCGCCATATGCATCGTGTTTTTCTGGATCGATGTGATGAAAGCTTTACTGTCAGCACGTTTCTCCAGGATTGAAGTACCAGATGGGAGTGTACATTCTCATTTTCATTATTGACGCACTTAACAAGGATACAATTTTGTATGGTACGTTACGGAATTTTTTGTTTTTTTTTTAATTTTTTAGATTTGAGTTACAGCTGTCAACTACCAAGATTTTAGGTTTCTAGAGGTTTTTTTGATGATGTTGAATCTTTTTTATCATTAAATATACAATTCGATACTCCCAAAATTAAATTTCTTTGAAATTTGTTTTACGAAATTCCAATGAAAATTTCACCATCCAAATAAAATTGAGGACTCAAATTTAAATTATAGTTATCAAATTGGTAGGCATTTGTTAAAAGCATAAGTTGAAGTTATAGTTATTAAATTGGTTCATACAAAAATAAAAATTAGAAAAGAAGAGTTATAGTTATTAAATTGGTTTAAAAAAAACAAAAAAATTACCAATTTCATTAGAATACCCATTAGTTAGATGTAATTTGATTGGTTGCACACTGCAAATGGTAAATGATTAACAGATTAGATCATATTACTAAAATTCTATATTTGAGAGTTTGTCTGCAAAGATTGTTCATTATTTGATTGAGGATATTAAAGGCACCTGAAAAATATATAGCAGAGAGTGCAGAAAGTTAGAAAGGAAATGAAATATAATCCTGTAATCCAAAAAATAATCATGAATTTTTTTTTTTCCAATTTGGCTTTTGTTTTCAAGGGATATGGGAGAAAATAGAATAGAAAGTGATTAATTTTCTGAATATGCAGAGAAATATTTTTTATAATAAATTTTGAAATAAAAGAAATATACTAAATTTAAGTTTTGAAAAGAGAGACTTGTTAGAGGGAAGAAGTGAGTTCGTTTTTCTGGGTGAATAGTATGGGTAAAGCTGTTATATTATTCAAAGTTACTATAAGTTTTTAGAAATTCAGAATAAATCACAAAGAAAATGAAGTGAATGCATCATTGTTACAAGGAAGAGAGTATTTAAAATGTATTTATTGAATTTTTTATAAACTGAAAATTTTTAATTAGAATTTTGAAATATTTATTGCTATATAGGTAGAGAATGTGCTTTGAAACTTATGATTTCTTTGCCTATGGTGCCCTTAGTAACCAAAGGTTTTCTTGTAGATTTGAAGCAAGCTTCGAGCTTGTTTGGATGGTGTTGTTGTAGATGTGTGGATCATTGTGCTAGGCATGATTCCATTGGTTTGAGATTCTATAGTTCCACTAGTTTCCGCTACCAAGTATGTCTATTGGAGTATTTTCTTCACTATGCCATGGAGGAGGAAGCAACATTCATAACCCTGATGTCGGCTCAAAAACTGGGATTCTTCTTCTCCCCCCTAAAAAATTGTGAAGCAATTGGCTTCAATTCCAACGATGAATCTCTCTCCTTCAAACCCATGCAAGAGAGACTTGAGTCTCTTAAAAAAAGTTTTGGTTAGTAAATTTATGTTGTTCTGGCTGAATCCAAAAGCAGTTGAATCCTGGATCGCACAACAATGGACCGCCAAGCTACAAGTTTACATAATTTTCTTTGCAATTGAAAAGGGCTTCTACTTCCTTTTGTTTCCCAATAAAGTGGAAATAGATTTGATTTTCATATCAATATTTCATGGGGTCTCATGAACTCTTGATTTCAATCCAAATTCTAAGATCACTATTGTATCGGTGTGGGTTCTAGTGTTAAACTTTCCTCTTCATCTTTGGGGGCCTACTGCACTAAAAGACATTGGGAACAAGTTGGGTCGCTATTTAGATAAATCATAACCAAAACGAGGTCAAATCTTTTGTGCCCACATCTGTGTTGAGGTAAACCTCAATGAAGGTTTATTGAAAGCCCTAAACATAAATATTGGACAATGGAGTTATATTTAGGAATTAGACTATTAGTATATTCCTTTCAAATGCATCATATGTCATTCTCATGAGCACTTTGCCAAAAACCGCTCCAAGAAGAAAAAAAATGAGCAGGCCCAAATTCCATATTTTTAAAGATGTATGCTTCTAACCAGAACAAAAGCGAAGAAAGAATCAAGAGAACAAATCTGCACCCCTAAAGAAATTTGTTGAAGTTGATCCAATACCATAACCTTCCTTCGAAAAAAAATGTTTTAGGGCTCTTCAAGATCTAGAAGAAGAAGAAGATACCCCTATGGATGAATCCCCAAATAAGGATCAAAGAAATATTGAAGTATCCGTGGAAAATGAAGAAAAAACCCTTCCAAAGTTCAACCCTCTTGATCTAGAGTTAACTTTTATGAAAATTTCATTGGACTTGACACCCTAGGTTCTCACAAAGATGAAGTGATCCACTCCAAAGTTTTACAAGGAAGTTATGGAAATTAGAGCAGCTCATGCAAAATCACACATGGGAAATGGTGCTAAAAAAACCTTCTCCTAGAATACATTGGAACTAACTCTCAGAAGAGGCTGGGAATCTAATGAAGAAAACAGAGAACATTAAAAGGATTCTAACTTGGCTTGAGGAGGATCACAACCATGTGTAGAGTCTCTACTCCAAAAGGCCACTAAATAACTCAACTTATTGGTTTTGTATTGTCTTATGTTTGCAATTGGTAAGAATTTACTCTTGTAAACATGTAGAAGGGCTCACTTGTTGTACCTTTGGAAAATACAGGGATCTCTCTCCCATGAATTTTCTCCTACTAATAAAATCATTATCTCAATGTAAGATCACATAGAAAAATAGCAAGGTATTGACTTGAAGGATGAAGGTATTAAATTTAGAGTTGTCTACGAGGGCGGAGGAATTGTCCAAATGGCTAAAAGTGGGTAGAATTTGGGCAAAAAAATTTCAAACAATCTTGTAGATGTAGTGTTTGAATCATGTTTTTTATGGTGGAAATGGATTCAATGCCATTAAACACGTCTAGGGCACCTAAAATTATGAAATTTAACACCTTTACTTGGATTTACAAAAATCTCTGTCAGATTTTTTCAAAATATGACTGAAATTTCCGTAACTTTCATAGCAAAAAAACATAATTGTTAAACTATGACATTGAATTCTCTGTCTATTATTATGACCTGCAGAAATTTAATAAATTCATTTCTCATTTTTCCCCCAAAATTAACTTTTTATAATATATTGAATTCAAATGAGAATCCAAATTTCAAGTGCGTAACTATGATTTAATTTGAGTTGCGTTGTAAATATATTTATATACTTGAAAAATTATTTTAAAAATCAAAATATTACAATTTAGTCAATAATATCATATTAAAAAAAATGAAACTCAAAAACATTAAATCAACATATATATTTTAAAAAATTCGGAATAAATTTTATTAATGGTTTGCGTAACGCCTCTCCTTTGAATTCCAAAATATTTCCTAAATGTTGTAATGACCAAATATTTTACGTAAATAAATTACTTATTTACCCCTGTGGTTGAATATAAAACAGAGATTATTATTTTCTTAAAATGATGGAAATATTATTTGTTAAAAAATTGAGTAATATGAATTGCATAATTATGTGTACACAGTAATTTCATATGAAAAGTTATTTTCTCTTCTTGCTTGAAGATAAAAGAAAACAGTTGCCAGCATAGTAGGGGGAAACCCTAACTGTTTTCTCTTTCCCATAGAAAAGGGGAAAGAGGAAGAGACCCGGGTTGTTAGAGGAACAAACGGGGAAGAAAAGAAAGGGCACTGAGCAAAAGAGAAGGGTGCTACGTCTGGTGCGGACCAGATAGCACAGGCACGTTTGTGCTTCATATTCCTGAGGCTGTGGCCAGCAAAAGAGCTTGGGGGAGAGACGCAGTTCAGACGACTGGTCTCGTGGCTGGGAGGATATCAAGCATTAAATCATCTTCTACATGTTGTAGAAGCGCAGAGGATAGAAGACGAGGAGACACAAGTAAGTATTTTCAGTTTCCATAACATCTGGAAGATTAGATATTACCTGGTATTCCTAAGAGTTTGATTATGATTACTGTAAGTATTACTTTTAGACTGTGAATCAGAACCTGGGGTATTACTGAAATCAATACTGGTAATGTATAACGTTTTTGTTTTGTATATGTATATATATAACAAAAGAAAGAAAACAGATAATGAGAACCTGCACATTATCCAGTCCTTTACCTTCTGACAATTTAAATTGTATTCAATAAAAGAGACAGTAGTTATTAAGGACATTAATGAAACAGAATGATCCCTAATTGCAATTAATTGGATACGAAATAGGGATACAGTTAATCGTATCTGTATTATTGAAATAGCATAGGAAATAGCAACTTATACCCGATGAGTATTCAAGAGCAGAGACTCATACTTTGCCAGAAACGATACAAGCATTGAAAGGAATGAATGAAGTAATACACATATACTTGGAAAGAGTTACATTACAGGTGTAGTAGCTAAAGTAGGCAGTTACTGGGTATCGTAAGATATATATTCCAAGGTCAATGACCATACAAACCCTCTCGGAAAACATAAGGGTAAACATATAATGTAAGAACAATAAAGTAATAGAACCATAGCATAAACATTGCCAAGACAATCGTCTGATTCTATCAACTGTAGATTTAGTGGCTGGCGGAATACACAGGTGGGTACCACCTGGTAGCATGGAGCTACAGTATGGCGTCGAGGCACAAATTTAATTAAACCAGTGAATCAGGTTAACCGCGCAGAAGGTAATTTCACTAAACGATAAGCAAGGAAATAAATACTGAAACGGCCTGAGCGCTCAACAATTCACTATCATAGAATGAGAGGAACATTGATGACCCACGTAGAAGCGGGATCATCATTGAGCCATAACAGTATTTTCCCTTAAATAACAACACTGATACATATCGGAATCATGCAGAAAGGTCAATCGCTCGTGCAAGAGCTAGGCATTATAAAAAACAACAGGCATTATCATATATGTCAATATATTAACATACCATTTAATCATGAGAAAGACGGTATCCCGTGAAGGAGGAGGGCCGCCAGCAAACCACAGAACTCTTCATAAACTAAATAATCAATACATATGCAATCATTGACAGACTTGGTGGCTCATAGGAAGCAACCCACTTACTATTAGAACATCAAAATGTCAAACATTAACAAAGCAGTAAGTACAGAAATCAATCGACGACCCATACAGGCAATTTGGGAGCAAACCCAGAATTCACAATGCATTAAACTGTAGCCACAATGATACCAAGTCCATTACATAGTAAATCGTACTGAGAGTCGAACAAATACAACAAAGAACAGAACTGCTCGAGGGTTGAACTCGGCCCCATAAATCTGAACTCTAAAACAGTTTCAGAGGAAGGCCGTCAATAAATACAACCCTAAGAACAAGCTACACCATTCGGCGACCTGGAATTAAACCTCAGGACCAATGGTAAACATTTAGCAAAAGAGAGGCTCTGCCGAAGGAGAGTTATTATGCCAATCAACAATAGATTCGACAAAAACCCTGACAGAGGAAGAACAATAATAAGGCCGACTCCAAGATTAAGCAACCAATAAATACTTTCGGTGGAAGAACTCATACCTGAATAGGATATGGACGGCAGAAACCCTGCATCGTCCTCGTTATCGCGGCCTGCATGGACTGCTACGCTGTTCCAGCCAGCAGTGAATAAGGTAGTTAGCATATTCATAATTACAGTGGAAGAAGAGGTAATACAGTGACGAAGTCAAGGGATGCGGAATACCTGTCGGCCAGATGAAAGTTCCACGAGGAAGGCAATAATGGCTCTCCACCGTCAACCGATCTCGTCGCTGTAGCACCTTCAATGGCGTGAAGGGAATGAACCAGGATAGTCTATGATAGACGCCAGAGGGAGGAGCTGCTCTATGGAGCTGGAGCAGTGTGCAAATGACCCAAAACCTCATGGTCGAAACCCTAAGTACCATACCGCCAAAACTCCTAAGCCCTCCACTGTCCGATCGATAAAACTCATCTGGATCGTCTATTGCTGTGGAAATCCCGAGGAAGTTGCAGCAGAGCTGTAACATTAAATTCCATAGCTACGCAAAATCAAAATATCTGTGGAGCAAGTGGAGTGCGTGGACCGAGGAGCCAGATGTCCCACGCAGAATGTATGGATATGCCGCCAAACAAATATATTTATATATTGTATAATAACCAAGGGAAATCAAAGTTATGTTTCCGCCAACTTATATATATATATATGGTTATGGCGTTAATCAACGTATCAATTAACACATTAATCAAATTACCATGATGGTGTTATCGGGTAGATTTATGGGTAAAGTAATTTTTTTTTATTTTTATATATGTAATGTTAATGTGTAGAGGGTTATGACATATGGTATCAGAGCCCAGATACAGCACTGTGACCTCTGGGTAAGACAATAATGAATGGACACTGTGGTAAATGAATTAACAGATAGTCATTCCATTATTACTCTTGAACGGTTTCTTTTACAGGATCAGATTCTGAGGGCGAAGAACACGAGGAGGGCGGAGAATACACCACGACGACCTATAATAGGACAGGGCGTGACTGACGAAGAAAATAACCCAGAATTGTGGATACAACTTGGAGAAGAAGCCATAATTCCAAATCAAGCCATTCTGGAGACAGTACAGGAGCTGAAGAATGAGATGGCTCAACTACGAGAAGGTAATGCCCGATTAACGATGGAACAAGAAAGAATTTTAAAAAGTTTGTCCGACAGACAAAATCAACTACCAGTTAATCCTAGTGCGGAACAGCAAAGAATGTCGGAAGAGTAGAATCATCACATACCCCCCGAAGGATCGGAGGAGCAGGAAGAACGCTCTGACAATGCATTTGAACAGCAAACCTCGAAAAGACAAAGGATGGAACTACAAGGGGAATTCCGCAAGATTAAGCCACCACATTTTGATGGAGAACAAGAGGAAGCAGCTGAAGCATGGTTAATCAATATGAATAAGTATTTTTAGCTTTATGAATACGATCACAATCTTGAAGCACGACTGGCCATCTTTCAATTACAAGGAAAGGCTACCTTATGGTGGGAGGAGGTGAAGATTGTAAAAGGGGTTACCGAACAAAACATAACATGGGACAATTTTCAAAGGTTATTTAAAGAGAGATATTTAACTGAACGCTTCTATGATGAAAAAGCCAGAGAATTCCATGATCTGCGATTGGGGCAGCAGACTATGGATGAGTTCATCACCCGTTTTACTTCCCTACTTCGCTACGTGCCATATATAAGGGAGGAAAAGGCGAAAGTGCAGCGATTCGTTAGCAGTTTACCCCCGTACATGCGGGAAAGGATTGAATTTGACAATCCAAAATCAATGGATGAAGTAATGCGCAAGGCTAGAATCTACTATCAGCAAGGCAAACAAAAAGGAGAAACTGCTAGTAGGAAGTGGAATGAGAAGAAGAGTTTCAAGACAGTTGGAAACAACAAAGGAAATCGCAGCAACAGAAATAAAGGAACTGGCAAAGGAATAAACAACAGATTTGCAGCAAAAACTACACCTAAGTTCAGATATGCAAACGAGTCCAAAGTCAGTGAACAACAAATCAGATTGGATAATGAAGGGATAGTAAGACCCCCTGTGCAGTGCTGGGGTTGTGGGGGACCTCACTACATTAAAAATTGCCCACAATGAAAGGGGACTGAACAGTTATCCCAAATTCATGAAGCCTCAACCGTTGGCGAAGTGGGTCGAAGCGTACCCAGAATCAATGCGGCTTTGGAGGATCGACAGGTGGAATATCAGCCAACCATGGTCGAGTTCGAAGGTAAAATTTCAAACCTTACCATATCTGTTTTGATTGATCCTGGGGCCACGCTAAGTTATGTGAACCCAAAAGTAGTGGAACGTTGTAATTTACAATCTGTTAAATTTAAAAACCCATGGCTAGTGCAATTAGCTACTGGAGCCAAGCGACGGGTAACAGCCAAGATCAATGATTGCTCTTTTACTATAGCAGACCAGCCAATAACAGCTGACCTGAACATACTCCCTCTGGGTTCCTATGACATTCTAATTGGTATGGACTGGTTAGAGAAACATTGGTCATTAGTGGACTGCAAAACCAAAATTATTTATTACAAAGATCAACAAGGAAACAACAAAGAAATGCAGGGAATTAAGCGACCTGTGCAGGTTTGACCGATAACTGCAAATCAATTGGTAAAATGTGTACGAAAAGGTTGTCAAGTGTATGCCATCCAAGTGGGTTATGCGAATTCTAAGGATAAGTCAGCATCTTTGAATAATATTCCTGTAATACAAGAATTTATAGATGTGTTTCCGGAGGAAATTCCAGGGCTGCCACCGCGAAAAAACATAGATTTTACTATAGAGTTGGTACCAGGGGCGGCGCCAGTGTCACGAGCACCCTACAGAATGAGTGTACCTGAGTTGACAGAATTAAAAATGCAGTTGCAAGAATTACTAGAGAAGAATTACATCCGTCCTAGTGTGTCTCCATGGGGGGCCCCAGTATTATTTGTCAAGAAAAAAGACGGCACCCTCCGGATGTGTATTGATTACAGACAATTGAATAAGTTGACTATTAAAAACAAGTATCCTCTTCCCCGGATTGATGAATTGTTCGACCAAGTGAAAGACGCAACAGTGTTCTCTAAGATCGATTTACGATCAGGCTACCATCAGATCAGAATTAAAGATGAAGACATCGCAAAAACAGCTTTTAGAACCAGGTATGGGCACTATGAATTTGTGGTTTTGCTGTTTGGGCTCACCAACGCCCCTGCAACCTTCATGTGTTTAATGAACGGTATTTTCCATCCTTATTTGGATTAGTTTGTGCTGATATTTATTGATGATATCTTAATTTATTCACACACCATCGAAGAACATCATGAACATCTCTGAATAGTATTACAGACCCTTCGGGAACATCAATTGTACGCTAAATTTATTAAGTGTGACTTCTTCAAAGAAGAAATTCAGTATTTGGGTCACGTGATCACAAAGGATGGAATTGCGGTGGATCCGGAAAAGATAAAAGCTATAATGGAATGGCCGGTTCCAAAAGATGTAGCAGATGTCTGATCTTTCATGGGGTTAGCTGGGTATTATAGGAGATTCATGGAAGGTTTCTCTAAGGTGGCATTTCCCATTACCTCACTGCAGAAGAAAGGAAAGTTGTTTCATTGGACCCCAAATTGCCAGAAAAGTTTCGAGCAATTGAAGCATCTACTCACCACAGCACCTATTCTGAGTATAGCGGATCCTAATAAGGATTACGTAGTATGTACGGATGCTAGTAAAGAAGGATTGGGAGGGGTCTTGATGCAAGAAGGTAGGGTAATTGCTTACGAGTCTCGAAAATTAAAAGAACATGAGCAGAAATACTCTGCTTATGACTTAGAGTTGGCTGCCATTATACATGCCCTGAAGATGTGGCGGCATTATCTCATGGGCAGAAAATTTTTGCTGCATACCGACCATCACAGCTTGACCAATTATTTCAGCCAACCTACCTTAAACGCTAGGCAAGCAAGGTGGGTGGACTTTCTAAGTGGCTTTGATTTTGATATAAAACACTTGCAAGGGAAGGAAAATAAGGTAGCAGACGCCTTGAGCCGAAAAATACAAAATTTGTATGAAGTTTCCATTAGTGGGTGGAAAAGTCCCTTCCTAGAAATTATAAAGGAAATTGCAGATCAAGATACTGAATATCAGCAATTAAAATTGCAAATACAACAATCTACTAGAGAAGACAGCCAACAAGAATATGAATTAGATGACGCTGGAAGGATTTATTTCAAGAAAAGGTTGTATGTGCCAAATCAAAGCAGAATTAGAAATCTGATTATAGATGAATTTCATGTTAGTCATTACGCGGGTCATCCGGGTTATCAAAATATGATAACAGCAATCCGGAAAGAGTATTTCTGGCCTAGAATGAAGAAAAACATTGTTGAATACCTGCCATGGTGCTTAGAATGACAGCAGATTAAAGCAGAACATCAGCACCCAGTAGGATTGTTACAACCACTGCCAGTTCCAGAATGGAAATGGGAAATCATCTCCATGGACTTCATTACGGGATTACCCAAAACAAAAAAGAATAATGACTCCATTTTCATGGTGGTGGACAAACTGAGTAAGGCTGCACATTTCATACCGGTGCAATCTACATATAGAGCTGCACAGATCGCTCATATTTTTATGTAGAATGTATTTAAGTTACATGGACTTCCAAAAACAATAATTTCCGATCGTGATGTGAAATTCACATCAGCATTTTGGAAAAACATTGTTTGCCTGAATTAGGAACTCAACTAAATTTCAGTTACAGCATACCATCACAAACTGATGGGCAAAATAGGAACGATTGTGAACTCAGATGGTAGAGGATATGTTAAGGGCTTATTTCATGCAACAACCCACAAGGTGGGAAGATTACTTACATCTGGTAGAGTTCGCGTATAACAACGGTTACCATACCTCAACGCAGATGAGCCCATTTGAAGTTATGTACGGCCGGAAATGTCGTACACCCACCAGTTTGGGAGGACCGGAAGATAAATTGAGTCTAGGTCCTGAGATGTTGAAGGAAATGGAAGATATGGTAAAGAGGGTACGTATTAACTTGAAAGCTGCCCAAGATAGGCAAAAGAACTTTGCTGATCGGAAAAGGAGATTTAAAGAGTTTCAGGTTAGGGACCATGTGTATGTTCGAATTCAGGCCAAAAGAAGTACCTTGCAGTGGAATGGATGTGCTAAACTGGCACCCCGATATTGTGGACCCTTCCAAATTTTAGCAAGGGTCGGACCGGTAGCTTATCAACTGGCCCTGCCAAGTCACATCCGAATCCATAACGTGTTTCATGTTTCTGTCCTAAAGAAATATGTGTATGACCCTAAGCATGTAATCCGATGGCAAGAGATTCAAGTGGGTGATTGTTATGATAAAATTCAGCAAGAGTTGTATATGAAAGAGAAAAACTAATTCACGGAATTGTGTATTGCAGGTCGAGTTGGAAGGAGAGGTTCTGGTCGAACCGCTGAGCATTCTCGACCGGAGAGAAGTGCAGCTGCGGAAACGAGTTATTACCCAAGCTAAGGTTCAATGGCGACATTTTGGGCCCGACGAGGCCACTTGGGAAGATGAGGAATTCATGAGAAGAACCTATCCAGATCTGTTCGGGTCTGTGAGACACTGAGACGGTGTCCAATCTCAGGGGGAGGAGATGTAATGACCAAACATTTTACGTAAATAAATTACTTATTTACCCCTGTGGTTGAATATAAAACAGAGATTATTATTTTCTTAAAATGATGGAAATATTATTTGTTAAAAAATTGAGTAATATGAATTGCATAATTATGTGTACACAGTAATTTCATATGAAAAGTTATTTTCTCTTCTTGCTTGAAGATAAAAGAAAACAGTTGCCAGCATAGTAGGGGGAAACCCTAACTGTTTTCTCTTTCCCATAGAAAAGGGGAAAGAGGAAGAGACCTGGGTTGTTAGAGGAACAAACGGGGAAGAAAAGAAAGGGCACTGAGCAAAAGAGAAGGGTGCTACGTTTGGTGAGGACCAGATAGCATAGGCACGTTTGTGCTTCATATTGCTGAGGCTGTGGCCAACAAAAGAGCTTGGGGGAGAGACGCAGTTCAGACGACTGGTCTCGTGGCTGGGAGGATATCAAGCATTAAATCATCTTCTACATGTTGTAGAAGCGCAGAGGATAGAAGACGAGGAGACACAGGTAAGTATTTTCAGTTTCCATAAAATCTGGAACATTAGATATTACCTGGTATTCCTAAGAGTTTGATTATGATTACTGTAAGTATTACTTTTAGACTGTGAATCAGAACCTGGGGTATTACTGAAATCAATACTGGTAATGTATAACGTTTCTGTTCTGTATATATATATATATATAACAAAAGAAAGAAAACAGATAATGAGAACCTGCACATTATCCAGTCCTTTACCTTCTAACAATTTAAATTGTATTCAATAAAAGAGACAGTAGTTATTAAGGACATTAATGAAACAGAACGATCCCTAATTGCCATTAATTAGATACGAAACAGGGATACAGTTAATCGTATCCGTATTATTTAAATAGCACAAGAAATAACAACTTATACCCGATGAGTATTCAAGAGCAAAGACCCATACTTTGCCAGAAACGATACAAGCATTGAAAGGAATGAATGAAGTAATACACATATACCTGGAAAGAGTTACATTACAGGTGTAGTAGCTAAAGTAGGTAGTTACTGGGTATCGTAAGATATATATTCCAAGGTCAATGACCATACAAACCCTCTCGGAAAACATAAGGATAAACATATAATGTAAGAACAATAAAGTAATAGAACCATAGCATAAACATTGCCAAGACAATCGTCCGATTCTATCAACTGTAGGTTTAGTGGCTGGCGGAATACACAGGTGGGTACCACCTGGTAGCATGGAGCTACAGTATGGCGTCGAGGCACAAATTTAATTAAACCAGTGAATCAGGTTAACCGCGCAGAAGGTAATTTCATTAAACGATAAGCAAGGAAATAAATACTAAAATGGCCTGAGCGCTCAACAATTCACTATCATAGAATGAGAGGAACATTGATGACCCACGTAGAAGCGGGATCATCATTGAGCCGTAACAGGCTTTTCCCTTAAATAACAACACTGATACATATCAGAATCATGCAGAAAGGTCAGTCACTCGTGCAAGAGCTAGCCATTATAAAAAAACAACAGGCATTATCATATATGTCAATATATTAACATACCATTTAATCATGAGAAAGACGGTAGCTCGTGAAGGAGGAGGGCCGCCAGCAAACCACAGAACTCTTCATAAACTAAATAATCAATACATATGCAAGCATTGACAGACTCGGTGGCTCGTAGGAAGCAACCCACTTACTATTAGAACATCAAAATGTCAAACATTAACAAAGTAGTAAGTACAGAAATCAATCGACGACCTGTACAGGCAATTTGGGAGCAAACCCAGAATTCACAATGCATTAAACTGTAGCCACAATGATACCGAGTCCATTACATAGTAAATCGTACTGAGAGTCGAACAAATACAACAAAGAACAGAACTACTCGAGGGTTGAACTTGGCCCCATAACTCGGAACTCTTGAATAGTTTCAGAGGAAGGCCGTCAATAAATACAACCCTAAGAACAAGCTACACCATTCGGCGACCTGGAATTAAACCTCAGGACCAATGGTAAACATTGAACAAAAGAGAGGCTCTGCCGAAGAAGATTCATTACGCCAATCAACAATAGATTCGACAAAAGAACAGTAATAAGCCCGACTCCGAGATTAAGCAACCAATAAATCTTTCGGTGGAAGAACTCATACCTGAATAGGATATGGACGACAGAAACCCTGCACCGTCCTCGTTACCACGACCTCCCTGGACTGCTACCCTGTTCCAGCCAGCAGTGAACAAGGTAGTTAGCATATTCATAATTACAGTGGAAAGAGGATCTAATACAGTAACGAAGTCAAGGGATGCGTAATACCTGTCGGCCAGATGAAAGTTCCAGGAGGAAGGCGATAATGGCTCTCCATCGTCAACCGATTTCGTCGCTGTAGCACATTCGATGGCGTGAAGGGAATGAACCAGGATAATCTATGACCGAAGCCGGAGGGAGGAGCTGCTCTATGGAGCTGGAGCAACGTGCAAATGACCCAAAACCTCATGGTCGAAACCCTAAGTACCTTACCGCCAAGACTCCTCAACCCTCCACCGTCCGATCGATAGAACTCATCTGGATTGTCTATTGTTGTGGAAATCCCGAGGAAGTTGCAGCAGAGCTATAACATTAAATTCCACAGCTACCAAAATCAAAATATATGTGGAGCAAGTGGAGTGCGTGGACTGAGGAGCCAGATGTCCCACGCAGAACGTATGGATATGCCGCCAAACAAATATATTTATATATTGTATAAATAACCAAGGACAATCAAAGTTATGTTTCCGCCAACATATATATATATATATATATATAATAGGTTATGGCGTTAATCAACATATCAATTAACACATTAATCAAATTACCATGATGGTGTTATCGGGTAGAGTTATGGGTAAAGTAATTTTTTTTTATTTTATGTAATGTTAATGTGTAGAGGGTATGACAATTAATTATTAGGATTTCACAGTCCCAATATATTGATCGTTAAAATGAATTTAAAAAAATTTAATTTAAGTAATAACAAAAAATATATTTTCACCATTTTAATTTTAATTATTTTAATTTAAAAAACAAAATTCTCCTTTGATTAAAATGTCTTTTGTAAAGCTCAATGCAAAATTAACCTACATATAACTATTTAATTTTGGATTATCCTAAAATAGTATTATATTATAATAACTAACCAGCGAACAAGACCCAAGTGATATCTTATATTAGTTTTATATAGTATTGGTGTAAGCTAGTGTGAGGAGGTTTGTTTGAAATTTAATTATCTGTGCAGATTTAAAGGATTCGCATTGTTAGAGTTATTTTATGCCGTAGACATGTCTTTTTTTTATGTAACTATTATGAATGATTATACGTATTGTTTTTTATTATTTACATAATTTAGATATTTTGTTTGTTTTTGTTAATTTTTTTATTTAATTAAATTTGTATTTTTATTATTCAATATTATAGATCTATTATAATTAATAAAATGAGTTCTCTATATTTATTATTTTGTTACGGTCTTTTTCTTCCCTGATGATATTTTTTATGTAACCATCAAAATTAAAAATACAATAAAATGAAATGAAGGAAATTATATTTCAATATTAATTAGTGTTTCGACGAATATTGTTTGATTTATGTGGATGACTTTTAACATACATAAGAACTCACATAAATCTAGCCTTTGAGTTACACTAGACTAAGAATTCCTTCAATTATTATTTTAATTTTACTAAAAGTAAAATATTTATTAAATCTTTTTTAATAAAATAAAATTTTAAAAACTTTCGTATTAATTTTATTAATTTTTTATTTACGTGTGATTATTTTTGTTTCTTACACATGTTTTTATGCACTTTGTTTAGTTTATCTTTAAAAAAAGTGTATTTATTTATTTATTCTGGGATAAAAATATAAAAAAGTTGTGTATCAATATTTTAGTATACTTAATCATTTAACCAAACATATTTGGAAATTTAATGTCTTAAGTGAAGATGATTGATATTTAAAATTTTAATGTGAATATATTAATGTCATTTTATTTAAAATTATTATCATAAATATTTTAATATGTTTATTATTCACTTAGAAATTAATAAACTAAAACTTAAAATTTATCTGGAGCTTTATCTTTTTCACTAAAAATATAAATATATATTTGTACACAAAACTTCACTAAAAATAGATACACACACTGCGAAAGGCGAATGCCTAGGCAGATAAATAACGAACCTAGGAGATTATATGGGAAATTTGAAGATGCTACATCTTTAAAGATTAAGATGAAATAGTTTCCAACATAAGTAGATTTTTTATAGAGTTATTTTAATTGGTGACCCAACCTATTTATATAATTTCTGCTATTTTGGAAAATGACAAAACGTCTAGTAAAATTTAAATTCTTTAGTATTATTTTCAAAGTTCATTTTAATATTTTCGTAAAATGATCATTATAAAACTAAAGTGTATGGAAATTTGCATCATTAATGCTAATTTTAGTTTTAATTTTTTTAGAAAATAAAATTACCTATTAACTGATCTAGAATACCATGATGGAGAAATCAAATTAATGCATATGATAGATATCAAATCATTTTCAGTTTTACTTTTTTTTTTTAAGAAAATAAGAATAATTATTAAACTAAATTTCATATTTTTCAGCATTGTATTAGATTGTATTTAATGTTTTCCATAATTCCATGAAAGAGGAATCCTTATAATGTGAGGAGAGAAGGTTCATTTTAACGTCTTTACTAAGTTTTTCAAATGTAATGCATATTTGTCAAATATATTCATTATATTTTTAGTTTTTTCCTTCTATTATAATGTGTTTTTTCTAATCGAAACACTAAGCATATGCTCATTAAACTATTGGTACCTATGATTAATATTTTAGAATCATTGTTTGAAAATGTTCATAATTAAAATATTGGTATTTTTTTGTTAATATTTTAGAAGCATTATTTGGAAATGTTGAAAAGCATACTTGAATAAAGTCATGTTTTAACAAGGTTTGGATTCTAGATAGTCACATCATCTACACAATGAGCCAAAAAAATTTAAATGAATTCATAAAAAGATTTTACAAAAATTGAAAATAATGTTGTTGAACACTGTTTGACATTCAATAACATCATTTGATAAGAAAAATAATCTCATCTTGAAACAAAATTCATCTTATGCTCACTTTGTTTGGTTATTTATGTATGCTCATATGGGAGGGTTTCCCTATCATTGAGAAGGTTGAGCCTGAAAAGTTCACAAGGTTACTAAGATATTCATCAAAAGCTCATCTCAACATTTAGTATTTCA
The DNA here is from genome assembly GCA_000404065.3 of Pinus taeda. Lineage (NCBI taxonomy): Eukaryota > Viridiplantae > Streptophyta > Pinopsida > Pinales > Pinaceae > Pinus > Pinus taeda. The sequence continues at coordinate 1,592 of APFE031311630.1, read as the reverse complement.
ATCTCACCATTAGAAAGCTTAACTATTATATTAAAGATCAATTTAGATGTACATAATAGTGAATGTAAACAAGAAATTTCCTTACTTATATAAGTAAAAAGAGCTAACATTACCACTATGATTACTACCAAAATCATAAATCATGATAGTAAATAGAGAGAAACTCAAAACAAAGCTTTATCTCAAGTCTCAATAAATTAAATTATATTTCCAACCAACCTTATACTAAAATCAAGGTTCATGTTCAAAAGTATTTATCAGCTACTATATTAGCATGTCCATGTCCCATTATTAATAAATCTATATAATATAACCAATGACATGTAATTTATTTGAAATTAGCTGGAGGACTAGATTGTTAAAAAATATAACAAATATAATGATGAAAAGGAGATTAAAACAAAATAAATTATTTATTGAGATAGTAATCTCATTGTCTGCTAGGTGTCTTGATATTTATTTCATTGTCTGTTAGGTGTTATAGTCGGCTAGTTTTGATTATCTTGAATTTAATTGATCTCTACTTCAGTCTCAGTTTCGTCATTTATTTCAGATGTCTCCATTGTAATCTTATTTCACTGAATTTGAATAATGAAACGATTTATTCTCTCCATTCCAGATTTGTGTTCATTCTCCATTTATTTTCACGTTTGTATTCTTTGATAAAGCACCGAATTGCATAGAACTTCAAAGATGGCCGTGTGTCGTGAGAGGCCATGGACGAGAGGCCAGGGAGCAACATGACTTTCGCTCTGGTGAAGAAAGAGACTTTTATTGCTTGCGCACGTGTAAATGGGCCAAATGCATCGCTTTCGCACCCAGCAAAAAAGAAAGTGCGCAAAGGAGTCCAAAATTACGGAACTGCGAGATATTTTAGGCTCACACACCCGGGGAGTTGAAAGAGTGCGCAAAAAAATGCGCAGAGATGCGCAAAGAAGGAAGCATAAATTTTTAAGAAAGAAGCCATTATTTTAACGTACGATATGTTGTTTTTCTCTCCACTAAATCATTTGTTGGACGAAGCACAAGAAGTCAACCTACATTTTATTTTAAGAAGCAGGAGGCTCAAATATGCAGCGGAGGTCACGAGTTATCTCTATCTCCAATATCAAAAGCTCTTAATTTAAAGGTTTCGTATGATGAAAAGGAAACATTAAAAGGGGCTTCGTTGAAGGTTAAAGGCCTTTTTTTTTAAGTGGGTTTTGGTTATATGTAAATAATTAAAAGGAAAAATTACTTAGATCAATTTTAGTTGTGATCTATTTAGAAAATGAAAGATTTTTATTTTTTAATAAATGAAAGAGTTTGTTATTAAAAGAAAAAGGGTTTTTATTTTTTAAAAGAAGAGGGCATGGAAATTTTTTATTTTTATTTTGGAAAGAAGGTTGTAAAAAGGGTTTACATCTCTGCATTAAAAAAATTACTTCCTTTAAAATTTTTTTTGCCACAAACGTCTATTTTGTTTGGAAAAAATAATGAACTATGGGTTTTACGGATGAAGACTTTTTTGCAAGCACAAGAATGTTGGGATATCTTGCAGAATGGTTATGTAGAGCCAACCAAAGAATAATTAATAGCCATGAACAATAATC